>LKDY01000092.1:2500-32500 GCA_002221485.1 Trichinella murrelli | reverse complement strand
TTTCGTCTGTCTTATGTTTTTGTCTATTTGCTTATGGAAGGATTAAGAACTGGATGAGCAAAAATTTTCCAAATAGCTATAAATAATCGGTTATGTTGAAAATGTAATCAACTCTATATGGGACGGAGAAAATGAAAAAATTCTGAAAAGTTTGTTAAATGTTGGCAAAAGTGGTGAAGAACGCCAAATTTGTTAAGCAAAGATATACAGAACAGTCATAAATATAATGACAAAAATAACGTCAAGAACTGGCATTGAATGAAATAATCTATTTTGGAATTATTTGACAAAATCACATATGCAACGTTGGCTGTGTAACAGTACTGTTCTGTATAGTAACCGATGTACTGCAGACGAGTAACTCACAGTATATACGAAACTCTAATGTGACTACTATGCATCGGTTGTATACTGGAACCAGTAGTGTTGGTCACACTCCCGAACGTTTCTAACAAGAGTTGTTCCACTTAGAACGTTTCAAACAAGAGATGTTCTACTTAGAACGATCAAACGAAGGTGGTACTCTCAAAAAAGTTGGGATACGAAAAAAGTTCGACCTGCATATATAAGGGAGAGGGTGGTGGCACCTCGAACTCCCGGTCGTGTGTGTGTTTTGTATGGAACGTTGGCTGTGTGACAGTACTGTTCTGTATAGTAACCGATGTACTGCAGACGAGTAACTCACAGTATATACGAACTCTATGTGACTACTATGCATCGGTTGTATACTGGAACATAGTGTGTGGTCACACTCCGAACGTTTCAACAAGAGTTGTTCCACTTAGAACGTTTCAAACAAGAGATGTTCTACTTAGAACGATTCAAACGAAGGTGGTACTCTCAAAAAGTTGGGATACGAAAAAAGTTCGACCTGCATATATAAGGGAGAGGGTGGTGGCACCTCGAACTCCCGGTCGTGTGTGTGTGTTTGTATGGAACGTTGGCTGTGTGACAGTACTTTCCTGTATAGTAACCGATGTACTGCAGACGAGTAACTCACAGTATATTAGACTCTATGTGACTACTATGCATCGGTTGTATACTGGAACACAGTGTGTGGTCACACTCCGAACGTTTCTAACAAGAGTTGTTCCACTTAGAACGTTTCAAACAAGAGATGTTCTACTTAGAACGATTCAAACGAAGGTGGTACTCTCAAAAAAGTTGGGATACGAAAAAAGTTCGACCTGCATATATAAGGAGAGGGTGGTGGCACCTCGAACTCCCGGTCGTGTGTGTGTGTTTGTATGGAACGTTGGCTGTGTGACAGTATGTTCTGTATAGTAACCGATGTACTGCAGACGAGTAACTCACAGTATATACGAACTCTATGTGACACTATGCATCGGTTGTATACTGGAACACAGTGTGTGGTCACACTCCGAACGTTTCTAACAAGAGTTGTTCCACTTAGAACGTTTCAAACAAGAGATGTTCTACTTAGAACGATCAAACGAAGGTGGTACTCTCAAAAAAGTTGGGATACGAAAAAAGTTCGACCTGCATATATAAGGGAGAGGGTGGTGGCACCTCGAACTCCGTCGTGTGTGTGTGTTTGTATGGAACGTTGGCTGTGTGACAGTACTGTTCTGTATAGTAACCGATGTACTGCAGACGAGTAACTCACAGTATATACGAACTCTATGTGACTACTATGCATCGGTTGTATACTGGAACAAGTGTGTGGTCACACTCCGAACGTTTCTAACAAGAGTTGTTCCACTTAGAACGTTTCAAACAAGAGATGTTCTACTTAGAACGATTCAAACGAAGGTGGTACTCTCAAAAAAGTTGGGATACGAAAAAAGTTCGACCTGCATATATAAGGGAGAGGGTGGTGGCACCTCGAACTCCCGGTCGTGTGTGTGTGTTTGTATGGAACGTTGGCTGTGTGACAGTACTGTTCTGTATAGTAACCGATGTACTGCAGACGAGTAACTCACAGTATATACGAACTCTATGTGACTACTATGCATCGGTTGTATACTGGAACACAGTGTGTGGTCACACTCCGAACGTTTCTAACAAGAGTTGTTCCACTTAGAACGTTTCAAACAAGAGATGTTCTACTTAGAACGATCAAACGAAGGTGGTACTCTCAAAAAAAGTTGGGATACAAAAAAGTTCGACCTGCATATATAAGGGAGAGGGTGGTGGCACCTCGAACTCCCGGTCGTGTGTGTGTGTTTGTATGGAACGTTGGCTGTGTGACAGTACTGTTCTGTATAGTAACCGATGTACTGCAGACGAGTAACTCACAGTATATACGAACTCTATGTGACTACTATGCATCGGTTGTATACTGGAACACAGTGTGTGGTCACACTCCGAACGTTTCTAACAAGAGTTGTTCCACTTAGAACGTTTCAAACAAGAGATGTTCTACTTAGAACGATCAAACGAAGGTGGTACTCTCAAAAAAAGTTGGGATACGAAAAAAGTTCGACCTGCATATATAAGGGAGAGGGTGGTGGCACCTCGAACTCCCGGTCGTGTGTGTGTGTTTGTATGGAACGTTGGCTGTGTGACAGTACTGTTCTGTATAGTAACCGATGTACTGCAGACGAGTAACTCACAGTATATACGAACTCTATGTGACTACTATGCATCGGTTGTATACTGGAACACAGTGTGTGGTCACACTCCGAACGTTTCTAACAAGAGTTGTTCCACTTAGAACGTTTCAAACAAGAGATGTTCTACTTAGAACGGTTCAAACGAAGGTGGTACTCTCAAAAAAAGTTGGGATACGAAAAAAGTTCGACCTGCATATATAAGGGAGAGGGTGGTGGCACCTCGAACTCCCGGTCGTGTGTGTGTGTTTGTATGGAACGTTGGCTGTGTGACAGTACTGTTCTGTATAGTAACCGATGTACTGCAGACGAGTAACTCACAGTATATACGAACTCTATGTGACTACTATGCATCGGTTGTATACTGGAACACAGTGTGTGGTCACACTCCGAACGTTTCTAACAAGAGTTGTTCCACTTAGAACGTTTCAAACAAGAGATGTTCTACTTAGAACGATTCAAACGAAGGTGGTACTCTCAAAAAAAGTTGGGATACGAAAAAAGTTCGACCTGCATATATAAGGGAGAGGGTGGTGGCACCTCGAACTCCCGGTCGTGGTGTGTGTTTGTATGGAACGTTGGCTGTGTGACAGTACTGTTCTGTATAGTAACCGATGTACTGCAGACGAGTAACTCACAGTATATACGAACTCATGTGACTACTATGCATCGGTTGTATACTGGAACATAGTGTGTGGTCACACTCCGAACGTTTCTAACAAGAGTTGTTCCACTTAGAACGTTTCAAACAAGAGATGTTCTACTTAGAACGATCCAAACGAAGGTGGTACTCTCAAAAAAAGTTGGGATACGAAAAAAGTTCGACCTGCATATATAAGGGAGAGGGTGGTGGCACCTCGAACTCCCGGTCGTGTGTGTGTGTTTGTATGGAACGTTGGCTGTGTGACAGTACTGTTCTGTATAGTAACCGATGTACTGCAGACGAGTAACTCACAGTATATACGAACTCTATGTGACTACTATGCATCGGTTGTATACTGGAACACAGTGTGTGGTCACACTCCGAACGTTTCTAACAAGAGTTGTTCCACTTAGAACGTTTCAAACAAGAGATGTTCTACTTAGAACGATTCAAACGAAGGTGGTACTCTCAAAAAAAGTTGGGATACGAAAAAAGTTCGACCTGCATATATAAGGGAGAGGGTGGTGGCACCTCGAACTCCCGGTCGTGTGTGTGTGTTTGTATGGAACGTTGGCTGTGTGACAGTACTGTTCTGTATAGTAACCGATGTACTGCAGACGAGTAACTCACAGTATATACGAACTCTATGTGACTACTATGCATCGGTTGTATACTGGAACATAGTGTGTGGTCACACTCCGAACGTTTCTAACAAGAGTTGTTCCACTTAGAACGTTTCAAACAAGAGATGTTCTACTTAGAACGGTTCAAACGAAGGTGGTACTCTCAAAAAAAGTTGGGATACGAAAAAAGTTCGACCTGCATATATAAGGGAGAGGGTGGTGGCACCTCGAACTCCCGGTCGTGTGTGTGTGTTTGTATGGAACGTTGGCTGTGTGACAGTACTGTTCTGTATAGTAACCGATGTACTGCAGACGAGTAACTCACAGTATATACGAACTCTATGTGACTACTATGCATCGGTTGTATACTGGAACATAGTGTGTGGTCACACTCCGAACGTTTCTAACAAGAGTTGTTCCACTTAGAACGTTTCAAACAAGAGATGTTCTACTTAGAACGATTCAAACGAAGGTGGTACTCTCAAAAAAAGTTGGGATACGAAAAAAGTTCGACCTGCATATATAAGGGAGAGGGTGGTGGCACCTCGAACTCCCGGTCGTGTGTGTGTGTTTGTATGGAACGTTGGCTGTGTGACAGTACTGTTCTGTATAGTAACCGATGTACTGCAGACGAGTAACTCACAGTATATACGAACTCTATGTGACTACTATGCATCGGTTGTATACTGGAACACAGTGTGTGGTCACACTCCGAACGTTTCTAACAAGAGTTGTTCCACTTAGAACGTTTCAAACAAGAGATGTTCTACTTAGAACGATTCAAACGAAGGTGGTACTCTCAAAAAAAGTTGGGATACGAAAAAAGTTCGACCTGCATATATAAGGGAGAGGGTGGTGGCACCTCGAACTCCCGGTCGTGTGTGTGTGTTTGTATGGAACGTTGGCTGTGTGACAGTACTGTTCTGTATAGTAACCGATGTACTGCAGACGAGTAACTCACAGTATATACGAACTCTATGTGACTACTATGCATCGGTTGTATACTGGAACACAGTGTGTGGTCACACTCCGAACGTTTCTAACAAGAGTTGTTCCACTTAGAACGTTTCAAACAAGAGATGTTCTACTTAGAACGATCCAAACGAAGGTGGTACTCTCAAAAAAAGTTGGGATACGAAAAAAGTTCGACCTGCATATATAAGGGAGAGGGTGGTGGCACCTCGAACTCCCGGTCGTGTGTGTGTGTTTGTATGGAACGTTGGCTGTGTGACAGTACTGTTCTGTATAGTAACCGATGTACTGCAGACGAGTAACTCACAGTATATACGAACTCTATGTGACTACTATGCATCGGTTGTATACTGGAACACAGTGTGTGGTCACACTCCGAACGTTTCTAACAAGAGTTGTTCCACTTAGAACGTTTCAAACAAGAGATGTTCTACTTAGAACGGTTCAAACGAAGGTGGTACTCTCAAAAAAAGTTGGGATACAAAAAAAGTTCGACCTGCATATATAAGGGAGAGGGTGGTGGCACCTCGAACTCCCGGTCGTGTGTGTGTGTTTGTATGGAACGTTGGCTGTATGACAGTACTGTTCTGTATAGTAACCGATGTACTGCAGACGAGTAACTCACAGTATATACGAACTCTATGTGACTACTATGCATCGGTTGTATACTGGAACACAGTGTGTGGTCACACTCCGAACGTTTCTAACAAGAGTTGTTCCACTTAGAACGTTTCAAACAAGAGATGTTCTACTTAGAACGATCAAACGAAGGTGGTACTCTCAAAAAAAGTTGGGATACGAAAAAAGTTCGACCTGCATATATAAGGGAGAGGGTGGTGGCACCTCGAACTCCCGGTCGTGTGTGTGTGTTTGTATGGAACGTTGGCTGTGTGACAGTACTGTTCTGTATAGTAACCGATGTACTGCAGACGAGTAACTCACAGTATATACGAATTCTATGTGACTACTATGCATCGGTTGTATACTGGAACACAGTGTGTGGTCACACTCCGAACGTTTCTAACAAGAGTTGTTCCACTTAGAACGTTTCAAACAAGAGATGTTCTACTTAGAACGATTCAAACGAAGGTGATACTCTCAAAAAAAGTTGGGATACGAAAAAAGTTCGACCTGCATATATAAGGAAGAGGGTGGTGGCACCTCGAACTCCCGGTCGTGTGTGTGTGTTTGTATGGAACGTTGGCTGTGTGACAGTACTGTTCTGTATAGTAACCGATGTACTGCAGACGAGTAACTCACAGTATATACGAACTCTATGTGACTACTATGCATCGGTTGTATACTGGAACACAGTGTGTGGTCACACTCCGAACGTTTCTAACAAGAGTTGTTCCACTTAGAACGTTTCAAACAAGAGATGTTCTACTTAGAACGGTTCAAACGAAGGTGGTACTCTCAAAAAAAGTTGGGATACGAAAAAAGTTCGACCTGCATATATAAGGGAGAGGGTGGTGGCACCTCGAACTCCCGGTCGTGAGTGTGTGTTTGTATGGAACGTTGGCTGTGTGACAGTACTGTTCTGTATAGTAACCGATGTACTGCAGACGAGTAACTCACAGTATATTCGAACTCATGTGACACTATGCATCGGTTGTATACTGGAACATAGTGTGTGGTCACACTCCGAACGTTTCTAACAAGAGTTGTTCCACTAAGAACGTTTCAAACAAGAGATGTTCTACTTAGAACGATCCAAACGAAGGTGGTACTCTCAAAAAAAGTTGGGATACGAAAAAAGTTCGACCTGCATATATAAGGGAGAGGGTGGTGGCACCTCGAACTCCCGGTCGTGTGTGTGTGTTTGTATGGAACGTTGGCTGTGTGACAGTACTGTTCTGTATAGTAACCGATGTACTGCAGACGAGTAACTCACAGTATATACGAACTCTATGTGACTACTATGCATCGGTTGTATACTGGAACACAGTGTGTGGTCACACTCCGAACGTTTCTAACAAGAGTTGTTCCACTTAGAACGTTTCAAACAAGAGATGTTCTACTTAGAACGATTCAAACGAAGGTGGTACTCTCAAAAAAAGTTGGGATACGAAAAAAGTTCGACCTGCATATATAAGGGAGAGGGTGGTGGCACCTCGAACTCCCGGTCGTGTGTGTGTGTTTGTATGGAACGTTGGCTGTGTGACAGTACTGTTCTGTATAGTAACCGATGTACTGCAGACGAGTAACTCACAGTATATACGAACTCTATGTGACTACTATGCATCGGTTGTATACTGGAACATAGTGTGTGGTCACACTCCGAACGTTTCTAACAAGAGTTGTTCCACTTAGAACGTTTCAAACAAGAGATGTTCTACTTAGAACGGTTCAAACGAAGGTGGTACTCTCAAAAAAAGTTGGGATACGAAAAAAGTTCGACCTGCATATATAAGGGAGAGGGTGGTGGCACCTCGAACTCCCGGTCGTGTGTGTGTGTTTGTATGGAACGTTGGCTGTGTGACAGTACTGTTCTGTATAGTAACCGATGTACTGCAGACGAGTAACTCACAGTATATACGAACTCTATGTGACTACTATGCATCGGTTGTATACTGGAACATAGTGTGTGGTCACACTCCGAACGTTTCTAACAAGAGTTGTTCCACTTAGAACGTTTCAAACAAAAGATGTTCTACTTAGAACGATTCAAACGAAGGTGGTACTCTCAAAAAAAGTTGGGATACGAAAAAAGTTCGACCTGCATATGTAAGGGAGAGGGTGGTGGCACCTCGAACTCCCGGTCGTGTGTGTGTGTTTGTATGGAACGTTGGCTGTGTGACAGTACTTTCCTGTATAGTAACCGATGTACTGCAGACGAGTAACTCACAGTATATACGAACTCTATGTGACTACTATGCATCGGTTGTATACTGGAACACAGTGTGTGGTCACACTCCGAACGTTTCTAACAAGAGTTGTTCCACTTAGAACGTTTCAAACAAGAGATGTTCTACTTAGAACGATTCAAACGAAGGTGGTACTCTCAAAAAAAGTTGGGATACGAAAAAAGTTCGACCTGCATATATAAGGGAGAGGGTGGTGGCACCTCGAACTCCCGGTCGTGTGTGTGTGTTTGTATGGAACGTTGGCTGTGTGACAGTACTGTTCTGTATAGTAACCGATGTACTGCAGACGAGTAACTCACAGTATATACGAACTCTATGTGACTACTATGCATCGGTTGTATACTGGAACACAGTGTGTGGTCACACTCCGAACGTTTCTAACAAGAGTTGTTCCACTTAGAACGTTTCAAACAAGAGATGTTCTACTTAGAACGATCCAAACGAAGGTGGTACTCTCAAAAAAAGTTGGGATACGAAAAAAGTTCGACCTGCATATATAAGGGAGAGGGTGGTGGCACCTCGAACTCCCGGTCGTGTGTGTGTGTTTGTATGGAACGTTGGCTGTGTGACAGTACTGTTCTGTATAGTAACCGATGTACTGCAGACGAGTAACTCACAGTATATACGAACTCTATGTGACTACTATGCATCGGTTGTATACTGGAACACAGTGTGTGGTCACACTCCGAACGTTTCTAACAAGAGTTGTTCCACTTAGAACGTTTCAAACAAGAGATGTTCTACTTAGAACGGTTCAAACGAAGGTGGTACTCTCAAAAAAAGTTGGGATACAAAAAAAGTTCGACCTGCATATATAAGGGAGAGGGTGGTGGCACCTCGAACTCCCGGTCGTGTGTGTGTGTTTGTATGGAACGTTGGCTGTGTGACAGTACTGTTCTGTATAGTAACCGATGTACTGCAGACGAGTAACTCACAGTATATACGAACTCTATGTGACTACTATGCATCGGTTGTATACTGGAACATAGTGTGTGGTCACACTCCGAACGTTTCTAACAAGAGTTGTTCCACTTAGAACGTTTCAAACAAGAGATGTTCTACTTAGAACGATCCAAACGAAGGTGGTACTCTCAAAAAAAGTTGGGATACAAAAAAAGTTCGACCTGCATATATAAGGGAGAGGGTGGTGGCACCTCGAACTCCCGGTCGTGTGTGTGTGTTTGTATGGAACGTTGGCTGTGTGACAGTACTGTTCTGTATAGTAACCGATGTACTGCAGACGAGTAACTCACAGTATATACGAACTCTATGTGACTACTATGCATCGGTTGTATACTGGAACATAGTGTGTGGTCACACTCCGATCGTTTCTAACAAGAGTTGTTCCACTTAGAACGTTTCAAACAAGAGATGTTCTACTTAGAACGATCCAAACGAAGGTGGTACTCTCAAAAAAAGTTGGGATACAAAAAAAGTTCGACCTGCATATATAAGGGAGAGGGTGGTGGCACCTCGAACTCTCGGTCGTGTGTGTGTGTTTGTATGGAACGTTGGCTGTGTGACAGTACTGTTCTGTATAGTAACCGATGTACTGCAGACGAGTAACTCACAGTATATACGAACTCTATGTGACTACTATGCATCGGTTGTATACTGGAACACAGTGTGTGGTCACACTCCGAACGTTTCTAACAAGAGTTGTTCCACTTAGAACGTTTCAAACAAGAGATGTTCTACTTAGAACGATCCAAACGAAGGTGGTACTCTCAAAAAAAGTTGGGATACGAAAAAAGTTCGACCTGCATATATAAGGGAGAGGGTGGTGGCACCTCGAACTCCCGGTCGTGTGTGTGTGTTTGTATGGAAAGTTGGCTGTGTGACAGTACTGTTCTGTATAGTAACCGATGTACTGCAGACGAGTAACTCACAGTATATACGAACTCTATGTGACTACTATGCATCGGTTGTATACTGGAACATAGTGTGTGGTCACACTCCGAACGTTTCTAACAAGAGTTGTTCCACTTAGAACGTTTCAAACGAAGGTGGTACTCTCAAAAAAAGTTGGGATACGAAAAAAGTTCGACCTGCATATATAAGGGAGAGGGTGGTGGCACCTCGACCTTTAGTATCCCTTCAAAATAGATTTGATCTGTGATTGTGATGGTAGCATATTCTATGTTGATGATGTTTATTGGTGATTTTTGGTTGACGAATGCTGTTGTTGGATGTTTCTTGTTTTTCTTATTGCTGTTATTCTCTTTTAAGAGTGTGCAATATGCGAAGCAACTAATTCAGCAAGGCGTATAGTCGGCCGTTGTTGCACAGCTGATGTGCTTCTGTTTGGGAGTAGCAGTTGCCTTTAGGCTTTGCTATTTTCCGGAACTAGCTTCATGCATTCAGGTACATTCATTTGATACTCTTACTAAGTGATAATGTGGCTGTCTGTTTTTCCGTCTGCGGTTCATGTTATTCATGTATTGTTTGAGTGTCGGTGTTTGTCACCTTGTGCTGGTTGAAGTTTGAATGTTATTGTTCGCAGTGCGTGTTCGTTAGTGCGATGCGTTGATTTGTCTGTTAAGATGTGCGAATGTTTTGCAGTCCGAACATCTTGTAACGATCTTTATTCTGCATTGAGTATTTCTTATTGATCAAGGGTATTTTTCATGTTGTGCTCTTGATGCAAAATGTGTAAATTCCCATTTTGGCAATTGTTTTACACGTATTGCTTAATGGGAAAGCTGTGTGATGTTGTTGCCTGCTGTAATATTGCAGTTTGCGTGACAACAAGACTTTCCGTGGTGCGTGGTTTTGTGATGATTTCATCAAATTTACTTTGCAGTGTGCTGTTGATGATTTCGTACAAAATGTGTGCCATTTGTGGAAGTATTGCTTCGTTAATTGAATCCAATACCTGGTTGATCCTGCCAGTAGTCATATGCTTGTCTCAAAGATTAAGCCATGCATGTGTAAGCACACACTGTTTTAAAAGTGAAGCCGCGAATGGCTCATTACAACAGCCACAGTTTATTAGAACTTACAATCATGGATAACTGTGGTAATTCTAGAGCTAATACACGCACAAAAACTTCAACTGAATTGGTTGAAGTGCTTTTATTAGAACAAAAACCGAACGGCGTTTGGCGAATGTTGAACGTCGAAACTGTTTGGTGAATCTGAATAACTATTTCTGATCGCATGGTCTAGCACCGGCGACATCACTTTCAAGTGTCTGCCTTATCAACCTTCGATGGTAGTCTATGCGACTACCATGGTGATAACGGGTAACGGAGAATCAGGGTTCGACTCCGGAGAGGGAGCCTGAGAAACGGCTACCACATCCAAGGAAGGCAGCAGGCGCGCAAATTACCCACTCCCAGCTTGGGGAGGTAGTGACGAAAAATAACGAGACGATTCTCGTTTGAGAAACGTTATCGAAATGAGTACGCTTTACACACGCTAACGAGTAGCAATTGGAGGGCAAGTCTGGTGCCAGCAGCCGCGGTAATTCCAGCTCCAATAGCGTATATTAAAGTTGCTGCGGTTAAAACGCTCGTAGTTGAATTGTGGTCTTAGACAACAGTCCCCCTACATAGGTGTGGCACGGTTGCTCGAGATCTTCATTCGTGGTTGCTGTTGTTGCTCTTCATTGAGTGTCAATGGTGCCTCGAGATTTTACTTTGAAAAAATTAGAGTGCTCAAAGCAGGTTGTGATGCCTGAATAATGGTGCATGGAATAATAGAATACGATCTCGGTTCTATTTTGTTGGTTTTCGAACCGGAGATAATGATTGAAAGGAACAGACGGGGGCATTCGTATTGCTGCGTTAGAGGTGAAATTCTTGGATCGCAGCAAGATGAACAATTGCGAAAGCATTTGCCAAGAATGTTTTCATTAATCAAGAACGAAAGTTAGAGGTTCGAAGGCGATCAGATACCGCCCTAGTTCTAACGGTAAACTATGCCAACCAGCGATTCGCCGAAGTTCATTTAAGACTCGGCGAGCAGCTTCCGGGAAACCAAAGTGTTTCGGTTCCGGGGGAAGTATGGTTGCAAAGCTGAAACTTAAAGGAATTGACGGAAGGGCACCACCAGGAGTGGAGCCTGCGGCTTAATTTGACTCAACACGGGAAAACTCACCCGGCCCGGACACTGGAAGGATTGACAGATTGACAGCTCTTTCTTGATTCAGTGGGTAGTGGTGCATGGCCGTTCTTAGTTGGTGGAGCGATTTGTCTGGTTAATTCCGATAACGAACGAGACTCTACCCTATTAAATAGTGACAGTATTGTATTTTTTGTGCTGATCACTTCTTAGAGGGACTGGCAAATTGAAAGCTGCACGAAAAAGAGCAATAACAGGTCTGTGATGCCCTTCGATGTCCGGGGCTGCACGCGCGCTACAATGAAAGCGTCAACGTGAGTTACGTCCTTACCTGAAAAGGTTTGGCAATCGAATGAAACGTTTTCTTGAATGGAATAGGGAATTGCAATTGTTTCCCTTGAACGAGGAATTCCCAGTAAGCGTGAGTCATTAGCTCGCGTTGATTACGTCCCTGCCCTTTGTACACACCGCCCGTCGCTACTACCGATTGGATGATTTAGTGAGGTGTTTTGACTGGCGCCAGTAGTCGGATGTATTCGGCTTCGCGCCGGGAAATTTCCCAAACCAAATCATCTAGAGGAAGTAAAAGTCGTAACAAGGTTTCCGTAGGTGAACCTGCGGAAGGATCATTATCGTGATTTCAAACGTAAAAAGTGATTGTTTTGTGATGTGTGCTAAAGAGCAGTTGCACTTTGTTATGTGCAGTGCTGATGTGTGTATTTATCCTCACTGCTGATGCGTGAAAATGATGCTACATCCTTTTGATCTGTGCAAAAAGGAGATTAATAAATCATTTTTAACGCGGATTATCAGTTGTGATGGTTTTCTTTGTAATCCAGACACAATAAAATGACTTGATTTGTGTATTTGCATGAAGAAAAGTCATCAGTGACGTTTGGTACCTGGGCGTTCTGCGTCGATCTGATTTTTGCGGATCGATTGACGACTTGTGCAACATGACGGTTGGCAGTAGTGTAGTAGTTGTACTGTGGTTGATATTGTGTCTGGCTGTGATTTGAGTTGTGTTGCATTTGTTGTGCAGACGGGTGCAGTGGTTTGTCTATTTTCATGTGTGTGATGTGTTGTGCATCAGGTTTAAAGAGTGTGACCAAAATGAGAAACCAAATGAAAATAACCAACGTGTAGTGCTCAGTGTGTTTGTGTTATTTCATAATGTGCTTGGGTTTCAATAGGTTTGGTCAACCGCCACGTCCAATCAATATGAAAATTGTGCATGTTCTTTTTGGTGTGTGGAGCGTGCAAAAGGAATTCTTTCATTATGAAAAACGATTTGTTATTTTTGTACAAATGATAAAAGCAGTTGGTTGTGCTCTTCTGATGCTTTGCGTTCGGTGAGCATTGCTTATTTGCTGTACATCGATGAACAATAAAAATGAAATTATCACTGTTAACGGTGGATCACTTGGCTCGTACGTCGATGAAAAACGAGGCGAGACTCGAAAGTTTATGTGAATTGCAGCCACGTTGAACATAGAAATTTTGAACGCACATTGCGGTGTTGAGTTGACTCGACGCCGCGTCTGTCTGAGGGTCGTTACTATTACATATATTATACATTTTGCTGTGCCGTTGTTCTGTGTTTGTGAACAGCAGTCGTCGGCTTATAGTTGCAATGTATATGCAACTGCTGCCAATGTAATGTTGTCTGTCATGATAAATCGATCGAATATGTAATTTGTGTGTGTAATTGTCAAAGAAACTGTGTGAATGTTTCTTTGAATATTCGATCATCGTGTTTGATCAAATGCGTACAACATTTTGGAGATTGTGTCGACGTTGCAGTGTGTGAAATCCAATGTGTGCAACGCTGTCGCTTTTGTTGAATTCTCAATTGGAAACCGGTGAGCGTAATAAAGGTGCAGTTGTTGTCGTTGCAAATCGTTCTTATCAACAGCATTTTGTGTTGTTTCTCAACAAACACCAGTGTGTGTTGTAATGCAACCAGTAATCGTTGCGTTGTGTGTAATTGTGTTGTGAATATCGCATATTTGAATGATCAGTGTTGATGTGCTGTTGATTTTGTCAGTGTAGGCAGTGACAACAATAATATCAAATTCCTTTATATTATTACACGGTTTCATTGCAATGTTGTTGCTCTGTGAAACGTTTGTCTTGTACTGTCATTCCGTCGGTTAATTAGTGGAAGATGTGTGATGAAAACGTGACAGTTGGCAATGTACCGTGTATTGTGGTGTTAGGCGCTCGGATGTGTGTGGGTGTGCGGTTAATGTTGAGTGATTTCTCAAATGTCGACCTCAGATCAGACGAGATCACCCGCTAAATTTAAGCATATCAATAAGCGGTGGAAAAGAAACGAAAACGAATTCTCCGAGTAGCGGCGAGCGAAACGAGAGCAGTCCATACACCGAAGTCGGCGAGCAGTTGTGTTCGTCAACAGTGTGGTGTTAAAGGTGTCGTTGCATGTGCTGAAATCAGTTCGTAGGCTCCCTTGATTGGGGCTTCAGAGCGGGTGCAGGACCCATAACGAACGATGTTTTGTGCATGGTGTCGCGGCTCCTAATCGAGTCGGGTTGCTTGAGACTGCAGCCCAAAGCGGGTGGTAAATCTCACCCAAGACTAAATATTCGTACGAGACCGATAGCGAACAAGTACCGCGAGGGAAAGTTGAAAAGAACTCTGAAGAGAGAGTTCAACAGGACGTGAAACCGTTGACAGGCAAACGGATGGAGCTGACGGTGCAATTTTGACCAAAATCAGTCGTCGCTGTGTTCGTTGGCGAATGAATCTTTTGCAAACTTGTTTGTGTAGATTATCTTTCGTTTCGAATGTACGCACGGTGCACTTTTGGTCGATTAGCGTCACGAGCAACGTTCGCATTTTTTGCTGCCGACAGTAATTGTGTTTGTTGTTTTAAAGCAACAAACAATAAAGGCGGTTTGTGGAAGAGGTAATTGTGGTAAAGACTTGTGCTTTTGTCTCAATTGCCGTGCCAATGCCGCATCTCTCGGATGAATGTTGTTGTTGACAAGTTGAAGAGCATTGTTCTGCGTACAATTGTAATGGGTCTGTTGGTGCCGTTGCGTTCGTGGGTTTCGGCTCACGATTTGTCTGGTACGTCGGGAAAAAAGTCAATTATGAATGTAATTGATCTGACTACCGTGCGTAACGGTATTCAAATGTGTGTTTGATGGACTTTATTTGCAATCGGCGCTCAATGTGTTTTCTTTTATCGGTGGCGTCAATGTTAGCCTCCCATCCGACCCGTCTTGAAACACGGACCAAGGAGTTCAGTAGGCACGCGAGTCGTTGACGTTTTTCATTGAACAGTCGAAGGCGAAATGAAAGTGTTCATGAAAATGAACAGTACTTTTTTATGGAGTGCTGCTCGCTTTTAACATGATCGTCCTTTTTTGTGCTTAATTGTGCAAAATTGATATATGGGGACGCGCAGTGTGGTGCCGTTGAATAGTCGCACTGTTCTTTCTTTCTCTTCGGGGTTGGAGGAACAATTGTCGATCAGTCGGTTTCGGAGCGTGCACACTGGTACCCGAAAGATGGTGAACTATGCTTGAGCAGAATGAAGCCAGAGGAAACTCTGGTGGAAGTTCGTAGCGGTGTTGACGTGCAAATCACTCGTCTGACTTGAGTGTAGGGGCGAAAGACTAATCGAACCATCTAGTTGCTGGTTCCTTCCGAAGTTTCCCTCAGGATAGCTGGCATTTGTTTGTAACAATTTTATCCGGTAGAGCGAATGATTAGAGGTGTTGGGAACGCAATGTTCTCAGCCTATTCTCAAACTTCGAATGGGTAAGCAAGGCGTTTTGCTTTGATTTTACGATGAAATCGCCCAATTAGAATGCATAAATGCCTAGTGGGCCAATTTTGGTAAGCAGAACTGGCGATGTGGAATGAACCAAAAGTCAGGTTAAGGTGCCAGACATTGGCGCTCATGAAATACCAGAAAAGGTGTTGGTCGATATAGACAGCAGGACGGTGGCCATGGAAGTTGGAATCCGCCAAGGAGTGTGTAACAACTCACCTGCCGAATCGACTAGCCCTGAAAATGGATAGCGTTTGAGCGCCAGGCCCATACCTGACCGTCTCAATTACGCACTTTTTTTCGGAAAAGGTGTAATGAACGTTGAGACGGGTAGGAAGGTCGCGACAGTGTTGCTTTGAAGAGTTTTGAGCGTGAGCTCGCTCGGAGCCGCTGTTGGTGCAGATCTTGGTGGTAGTAGCAAATATTCAAGTGAGAACCTTGAAGGCTGAAGTGGAGCAAGGTTCCATGTGAACAGCAGTTGGACATGGGTCAGTCGATCCTAAGAAAACGGCGAAAGCTTGTTCGAATTTGCGACATGAATTGTAAGACTGTGTGTTTATTGTGTGTGTGTGCAGTTGTCGTATGTTTTCGAAAGGGAATCCGGTTGATATTCCGGAACCGAGTAACGGAGACAAAGAGTAGCGCTTTAATCTCTCTGTGGGGTTGGCGTTCAACTCAATCGCGCGGTAACGCAAGCGAACTCGGAAAATGACCGTCGTGAGTTTCGAAAAGAGTTTTCTTTTCTTTTTAAGGGACGCATTCCCTGGAACCGGGTTGTCCGGAGATAGGGATTCTGGTATCCATAAAACGCCGACTTTTTCACGGTGTTCGGAGCGCTCTCGTCGGTACGTGAAAATCCGAGCGACGCCTGGTAAATCTCGTACTTGGTCGTACTGATATCCGCAGCAGGTCTCCAAGGTGAATAGCCTCTGGCCGATAGAATAATGTAGGTAAGGGAAGTCGGCAAAACGGATCCGTAACTTCGGAACAAGGATTGGCTCTAAGGGCTGGGCCGATCGGGCTGAGGTTTCAAGCGTGCAGTGTATGCTTGGCTGAGTTGTGTTGAGGACTTGTTCACTTGCCGCCGTTTGTTCGGTTGGTCTAGTGTATTCGAGTCTGAAGCAGAGCTGGCCGACAGACCGGCACGTGCAGAACCTGAGCTGCGCGGCTGTCCGTTTACGTGTACAGACCGTTTCGGTCGGCATTCAACAGCCAACTTAGAACTGGCACGGACACAAGGAATCTGACTGTATAATTAAAACAAAGCATTGCGATGGCCGATGATCGGTGATGACGCAATGTGATTTCTGCCCAGTGCTCTGAATGTCAAAGTGAAGAAATTCAATCAAGCGCGGGTAAACGGCGGGAGTAACTATGACTCTCTTAAGGTAGCCAAATGCCTCGTCATCTAATTAGTGACGCGTATGAATGGATCAACAAGATTCCTTCTGTCCCTATCTACTATCTAGCGAAACCACAGCCAAGGAACGGGCTTGGCAAAATCAGCGGGGAAAGAAGACCCTGTTGAGCTTGACTCTAGTCTGACTCTGTGAAGAGACATGAAAGGTGTAGCATAGGTGGGAGATTGTCAAATTGCCATCGTTCGCGCGGTGGTCCGGTGATCGCCAATGAAATACCACTACTTTGATCGTTTCTTTACTTATTCGGTAAAGCGAAAAAATTGTGGCCAATTTGGCGGTGTTTATGTCGCTGTTGGTCATTGTTTTCATGTTAGATTGAAGCTTTGTTTACAGCCGTCGCTTTGTGTCGCCATTTGACGCATTGTTGTACTGGGTTATCCCGGTGTGTGGTGTAGTCAGTATGGATGATCGGCGATAGGTTTGAAGTGATTCGCTCCGGAAACAGTGTCAGACGGGGAGTTTGACTGGGGCGGTACATCTGTTAAACGATAACGCAGGTGTCCTAAGGTAAGCTCAGCGAGGACAGAAACCTCGCTTAGAGTAAACGGGCACAAGCTTACTTGATTTTGATTTCCAGTACGAATAGAAACCGCGAAAGCGTGGCCTATCGATCCTTTTGATTGTGTAGATTTCATGCAAGAGGTGTCAGAAAAGTTACCACAGGGATAACTGGCTTGTGGCAGCCAAGCGTCCATAGCGACGTTGCTTTTTGATCCTTCGATGTCGGCTCTTCCTATCATTGCGAAGCAGAATTCGCCAAGCGTTGGATTGTTCACCCACCAATAGGGAACGTGAGCTGGGTTTAGACCGTCGTGAGACAGGTTAGTTTTACCCTACTGATGACAAGTCGTTGCGATAGTAATCCTGCTCAGTACGAGAGGAACCGCGGGATCAGACATTTGGTTCATGCGCTCGGCTGAAAGGCCGGTGGCGCGAAGCTAGCATCTGCAAGATTATGACTGAACGCCTCTAAGTCAGAATCTTTTCTAGTCATTGGCAACGATAAGTTGCGTCCAGACTCGATGCGAGGAAACGATTAGGCTTTGCTATACGGCGAAGCCATTATCAGACCACGGTAGCAGGCAGTATGGGATTGTTACGAAAAAGCAATTTTTGAAGTCAGTTGAATTCAATCAAACTGCTAACAATTCCACTGCGAATGACTCCATTCGAATCAATCGAAGCACAGCGGTCAGGATGTCGAACATTTTGCAGACGACAAAAATACCGGTTCAGGTGTCGTAATCAGTAGAGCAGTCAACACACTGCGATCTGATGAGACTCATCCTTGTAATCGATTTGCTCGTCGTGTGTAGATCACATTTCGTTTTTTTATTCCATTGTAAATATTGGGAACTTTCTGAAATTTGAAAAAATTTTCCAGCCGAAAATTGCATTTGGGAACTTTCTGAAATTTGAAAAAATTTTCCAAGTCCGAAAATTGGACTTGGGAACTTTCTGAAATTTGAAAAAATTTTTCAAAGTCCAAAAATTGCTCTTGGAAAGTTTTTGTGTCTCCTTCTTAATGACAATCAGTCAGTGGTGATCATAGTCATAGTAGTAACAAAGTATTCAAAAGTGAATCATCAGACAGACAATGACAATAAATAAAGCTGAAGCACCAGATGATTGTTCAGACGATTTTGTTGACATGAAGAGAAAAAATTGTAAATTTCCTTCAAGTCCAACAATCCACGGGGACTTTTCGTCTGTCTTATGTTTTTGTCTATTTGCTTATGGAAGGATTAAGAACTGGATGAGCAAAAATTTTCCAAATAGCTATAAATAATCGGTTATGTTGAAAATGTAATCAACTCTATATGGGACGGAGAAAATGAAAAAATTCTGAAAAGTTTGTTAAATGTTGGCAAAAGTGGTGAAGAACGCCAAATTTGTTAAGCAAAGATATACAGAACAGTCATAAATATAATGACAAAAAATAACGTCAAGAACTGGCATTGAATGAAATAATCTATTTTTGGAATTATTTGACAAAATCACATATGCAACGTTGGCTGTGTAACAGTACTGTTCTGTATAGTAACCGATGTACTGCAGACGAGTAACTCACAGTATATTCGAACTCTATGTGACTACTATGCATCGGTTGTATACTGGAACACAGTGTGTGGTCACACTCCGAACGTTTCTAACAAGAGTTGTTCCACTTAGAACGTTTCAACAAGAGATGTTCTACTTAGAACGATCCAAACGAAGGTGGTACTCTCAAAAAAAGTTGGGATACGAAAAAAGTTCGACCTGCATATATAAGGGAGAGGGTGGTGGCACCTCGAACTCCCGGTCGTGTGTGTGTGTTTGTATGGAACGTTGGCTGTGTGACAGTACTGTTCTGTATAGTAACCGATGTACTGCAGACGAGTAACTCACAGTATATACGAATCTATGTGACTACTATGCATCGGTTGTATACTGGAACACAGTGTGTGGTCACACTCCGAACGTTTCTAACAAGAGTTGTTCCACTTAGAACGTTTCAAACAAGAGATGTTCTACTTAGAACGATTCAAACGAAGGTGGTACTCTCAAAAAAAGTTGGGATACGAAAAAAGTTCGACCTGCATATATAAGGGAGAGGGTGGTGGCACCTCGAACTCCCGGTCGTGTGTGTGTGTTTGTATGGAACGTTGGCTGTGTGACAGTACTGTTCTGTATAGTAACCGATGTACTGCAGACGAGTAACTCACAGTATATCGAACTCTATGTGACTACTATGCATCGGTTGTATACTGGAACATAGTGTGTGGTCACACTCCGAACGTTTCTAACAAGAGTTGTTCCACTTAGAACGTTTCAAACAAGAGATGTTCTACTTAGAACGATTCAAACGAAGGTGGTACTCTCAAAAAAAGTTGGGATACGAAAAAAGTTCGACCTGCATATATAAGGGAGAGGGTGGTGGCACCTCGAACTCCCGGTCGTGTGTGTGTGTTTGTATGGAACGTTGGCTGTGTGACAGTACTGTTCTGTATAGTAACCGATGTACTGCAGACGAGTAACTCACAGTATATTCGAACTCTATGTGACTACTATGCATCGGTTGTATACTGGAACATAGTGTGTGGTCACACTCGGAACGTTTCTAACAAGAGTTGTTCCACTTAGAACGTTTCAAACAAGAGATGTTCTACTTAGAACGATTCAAACGAAGGTGGTACTCTCAAAAAAAGTTGGGATACGAAAAAAGTTCGACCTGCATATATAAGGGAGAGGGTGGTGGCACCTCGAACTCCCGGTCGTGTGTGTGTGTTTGTATGGAACGTTGGCTGTGTGACAGTACTGTTCTGTATAGTAACCGATGTACTGCAGACGAGTAACTCACAGTATATACGAACTCTATGTGACTACTATGCATCGGTTGTATACTGGAACACAGTGTGTGGTCACACTCCGAACGTTTCTAACAAGAGTTGTTCCACTTAGAACGTTTCAAACAAGAGATGTTCTACTTAGAACGATCCAAACGAAGGTGGTACTCTCAAAAAAAGTTGGGATACGAAAAAAGTTCGACCTGCATATATAAGGGAGAGGGTGGTGGCACCTCGAACTCCCGGTCGTGTGTGTGTGTTTGTATGGAACGTTGGCTGTGTGACAGTACTGTTCTGTATAGTAACCGATGTACTGCAGACGAGTAACTCACAGTATATTCGAACTCAATGTGACTACTATGCATCGGTTGTATACTGGAACACAGTGTGTGGTCACACTCCGAACGTTTCTAACAAGAGTTGTTCCACTTAGAACGTTTCAAACAAGAGATGTTCTACTTAGAACGATTCAAACGAAGGTGGTACTCTCAAAAAAAGTTGGGATACGAAAAAAGTTCGACCTGCATATATAAGGGAGAGGGTGGTGGCACCTCGAACTCCCGGTCGTGTGTGTGTGTTTGTATGGAACGTTGGCTGTGTGACAGTACTGTTCTGTATAGTAACCGATGTACTGCAGACGAGTAACTCACAGTATATACGAACTCTATGTGACTACTATGCATCGGTTGTATACTGGAACACAGTGTGTGGTCACACTCCGAACGTTTCTAACAAGAGTTGTTCCACTTAGAACGTTTCAAACAAGAGATGTTCTACTTAGAACGATTCAAACGAAGGTGGTACTCTCAAAAAAGTTGGGATACGAAAAAGTTCGACCTGCATATATAAGGGAGAGGTGGTGGCACCTCGAACTCCCGGTCGTGTGTGTGTGTTTGTATGGAACGTTGGCTGTGTGACAGTACTGTTCTGTATAGTAACCGATGTACTGCAGACGAGTAACTCACAGTATATACGAACTCTATGTGACTACTATGCATCGGTTGTATACTGGAACATAGTGTGTGGTCACACTCCGAACGTTTCTAACAAGAGTTGTTCCACTTAGAACGTTTCAAACAAGAGATGTTCTACTTAGAACGATTCAAACGAAGGTGGTACTCTCAAAAAAGTTGGGATACGAAAAAAGTTCGACCTGCATATATAAGGGAGAGGGTGGTGGCACCTCGAACTCCCGGTCGTGTGTGTGTGTTTGTATGGAACGTTGGCTGTGTGACAGTACTGTTCTGTATAGTAACCGATGTACTGCAGACGAGTAACTCACAGTATATACGAACTCTATGTGACTACTATGCATCGGTTGTATACTGGAACACAGTGTGTGGTCACACTCCGAACGTTTCTAACAAGAGTTGTTCCACTTAGAACGTTTCAAACAAGAGATGTTCTACTTAGAACGATTCAAACGAAGGTGGTACTCTCAAAAAAGTTGGGATACGAAAAAAGTTCGACCTGCATATATAAGGGAGAGGGTGGTGGCACCTCGAACTCCCGGTCGTGTGTGTGTGTTTGTATGGAACGTTGGCTGTGTGACAGTACTGTTCTGTATAGTAACCGATGTACTGCAGACGAGTAACTCACAGTATATACGAACTCTATGTGACTACTATGCATCGGTTGTATACTGGAACACAGTGTGTGGTCACACTCCGAACGTTTCTAACAAGAGTTGTTCCACTTAGAACGTTTCAAACAAGAGATGTTCTACTTAGAACGATTCAAACGAAGGTGGTACTCTCAAAAAAAGTTGGGATACGAAAAAAGTTCGACCTGCATATATAAGGGAGAGGGTGGTGGCACCTCGAACTCCCGGTCGTGTGTGTGTGTTTGTATGGAACGTTGGCTGTGTGACAGTACTGTTCTGTATAGTAACCGATGTACTGCAGACGAGTAACTCACAGTATATACGAACTCTATGTGACTACTATGCATCGGTTGTATACTGGAACACAGTGTGTGGTCACACTCCGAACGTTTCTAACAAGAGTTGTTCCACTTAGAACGTTTCAAACAAGAGATGTTCTACTTAGAACGATCCAAACGAAGGTGGTACTCTCAAAAAAAGTTGGGATACGAAAAAAGTTCGACCTGCATATATAAGGGAGAGGGTGGTGGCACCTCGAACTCCCGGTCGTGTGTGTGTGTTTGTATGGAACGTTGGCTGTGTGACAGTACTGTTCTGTATAGTAACCGATGTACTGCAGACGAGTAACTCACAGTATATACGAACTCTATGTGACTACTATGCATCGGTTGTATACTGGAACACAGTGTGTGGTCACACTCCGAACGTTTCTAACAAGAGTTGTTCCACTTAGAACGTTTCAAACAAGAGATGTTCTACTTAGAACGGTTCAAACGAAGGTGGTACTCTCAAAAAAAGTTGGGATACGAAAAAAGTTCGACCTGCATATATAAGGGAGAGGGTGGTGGCACCTCGAACTCCCGGTCGTGTGTGTGTGTTTGTATGGAACGTTGGCTGTGTGACAGTACTGTTCTGTATAGTAACCGATGTACTGCAGACGAGTAACTCACAGTATATCGAACTCTATGTGACTACTATGCATCGGTTGTATACTGGAACATAGTGTGTGGTCACACTCCGATCGTTTCTAACAAGAGTTGTTCCACTTAGAACGTTTCAAACAAGAGATGTTCTACTTAGAACGATCCAAACGAAGGTGGTACTCTCAAAAAAAGTTGGGATACGAAAAAAGTTCGACCTGCATATATAAGGGAGAGGGTGGTGGCACCTCGAACTCCCGGTCGTGTGTGTGTGTTTGTATGGAACGTTGGCTGTGTGACAGTACTGTTCTGTATAGTAACCGATGTACTGCAGACGAGTAACTCACAGTATATACGAACTCTATGTGACTACTATGCATCGGTTGTGTACTGGAACATAGTGTGTGGTCACACTCCGAACGTTTCTAACAAGAGTTGTTCCACTTAGAACGTTTCAAACAAGAGATGTTCTACTTAGAACGATCCAAACGAAGGTGGTACTCTCAAAAAAAGTTGGGATACAAAAAAAGTTCGACCTGCATATATAAGGGAGAGGGTGGTGGCACCTCGACCTCCGGTCGTGTGTGTGTGTTTGTATGGAACGTTGGCTGTGTGACGTACTGTTCTGTATAGTAACCGATGTACTGCAGACGAGTAACTCACAGTATATACGAACTCTATGTGACTACTATGCATCGGTTGTATACTGGAACATAGTGTGTGGTCACACTCCGAACGTTTCTAACAAGAGTTGTTCCACTTAGAACGTTTCAAACAAGAGATGTTCTACTTAGAACGATCAAACGAAGGTGGTACTCTCAAAAAAAGTTGGGATACGAAAAAAGTTCGACCTGCATATATAAGGGAGAGGGTGGTGGCACCTCGAACTCCGGTCGTGTGTGTGTGTTTGTATGGAAGTTGGCTGTGTGACAGTACTGTTCTGTATAGTAACCGATGTACTGCAGACGAGTAACTCACAGTATATACGAACTCTATGTGATACTATGCATCGGTTGTATACTGGAACACAGTGTGTGGTCACACTCCGAAAGTTTCTAACAAGAGTTGTTCCACTTAGAACGTTTCAAACGAAGGTGGTACTCTCAAAAAAAGTTGGGATACGAAAAAAGTTCGACCTGCATATATAAGGGAGAGGGTGGTGGCACCTCGACCTTTAGTATCCCTTCAAAATAGATTTGATCTGTGATTGTGATGGTAGCATATTCTATGTTGATGATGTTTATTGGTGATTTTTGGTTGACGAATGCTGTTGTTGGATGTTGCTTGTTTTTCTTATTGCTGTTAATCTCTTTTAAGAGTGTGCAATATGCGAAGCAACTAATTCAGCAAGGCGTATAGTCGGCCGTTGTTGCACAGCTGATGTGCTTCTGTTTGGGAGTAGCAGTTGCCTTTAGGCTTTGCTATTTTCCGGAACTAGCTTCATGCATTCAGGTACATTCATTTGATACTCTTACTAAGTGATAATGTGGCTGTCTGTTTTTCCGTCTGCGGTTCATGTTATTCATGTATTGTTTGAGTGTCGGTGTTTGTCACCTTGTGCTGGTTGAAGTTTGAATGTTATTGTTCGCAGTGCGTGTTCGTTAGTGCGATGAGTTGATTTGTCTGTTAAGATGTGCGAATGTTTTGCAGTCCGAACATCTTGTAACGATCTTTATTCTGCATTGAGTATTTCTTATTGATCAAGGGTATTTTTCATGTTGTGCTCTTGATCAAAATGTGTAAATTCCCATTTTGGCAATTGTTTTACACGTATTGCTTAATGGGAAAGCTGTGTGATGTTGTTGCCTGCTGTAATATTGCAGTTTGCGTGACAACAAGACTTTCCGTGGTGCGTGGTTTTGTGATGATTTCATCAAATTTACTTTGCAGTGTGCTGTTGATGATTTCGTACAAAATGTGTGCCATTTGTGGAAGTATTGCTTCGTTAATTGAATCCAATACCTGGTTGATCCTGCCAGTAGTCATATGCTTGTCTCAAAGATTAAGCCATGCATGTGTAAGCACACACTGTTTTAAAAGTGAAGCCGCGAATGGCTCATTACAACAGCCACAGTTTATTAGAACTTACAATCATGGATAACTGTGGTAATTCTAGAGCTAATACACGCACAAAAACTTCAATTGAATTGGTTGAAGTGCTTTTATTAGAACAAAAACCGAACGGCGTTTGGCGAATGTTGAACGTCGAAACTGTTTGGTGAATCTGAATAACTATTTCTGATCGCATGGTCTAGCACCGGCGACATCACTTTCAAGTGTCTGCCTTATCAACCTTCGATGGTAGTCTATGCGACTACCATGGTGATAACGGGTAACGGAGAATCAGGGTTCGACTCCGGAGAGGGAGCCTGAGAAACGGCTACCACATCCAAGGAAGGCAGCAGGCGCGCAAATTACCCACTCCCAGCTTGGGGAGGTAGTGACGAAAAATAACGAGACGATTCTCGTTTGAGAAACGTTATCGAAATGAGTACGCTTTACACACGCTAACGAGTAGCAATTGGAGGGCAAGTCTGGTGCCAGCAGCCGCGGTAATTCCAGCTCCAATAGCGTATATTAAAGTTGCTGCGGTTAAAACGCTCGTAGTTGAATTGTGGTCTTAGACAACAGTCCCCCTACATAGGTGTGGCACGGTTGCTCGAGATCTTCATTCGTGGTTGCTGTTGTTGCTCTTCATTGAGTGTCAATGGTGCCTCGAGATTTTACTTTGAAAAAATTAGAGTGCTCAAAGCAGGTTGTGATGCCTGAATAATGGTGCATGGAATAATAGAATACGATCTCGGTTCTATTTTGTTGGTTTTCGAACCGGAGATAATGATTGAAAGGAACAGACGGGGGCATTCGTATTGCTGCGTTAGAGGTGAAATTCTTGGATCGCAGCAAGATGAACAATTGCGAAAGCATTTGCCAAGAATGTTTTCATTAATCAAGAACGAAAGTTAGAGGTTCGAAGGCGATCAGATACCGCCCTAGTTCTAACGGTAAACTATGCCAACCAGCGATTCGCCGAAGTTCATTTAAGACTCGGCGAGCAGCTTCCGGGAAACCAAAGTGTTTCGGTTCCGGGGGAAGTATGGTTGCAAAGCTGAAACTTAAAGGAATTGACGGAAGGGCACCACCAGGAGTGGAGCCTGCGGCTTAATTTGACTCAACACGGGAAAACTCACCCGGCCCGGACACTGGAAGGATTGACAGATTGACAGCTCTTTCTTGATTCAGTGGGTAGTGGTGCATGGCCGTTCTTAGTTGGTGGAGCGATTTGTCTGGTTAATTCCGATAACGAACGAGACTCTACCCTATTAAATAGTGACAGTATTGTATTTTTTGTGCTGATCACTTCTTAGAGGGACTGGCAAATTGAAAGCTGCACGAAAAAGAGCAATAACAGGTCTGTGATGCCCTTCGATGTCCGGGGCTGCACGCGCGCTACAATGAAAGCGTCAACGTGAGTTACGTCCTTACCTGAAAAGGTTTGGCAATCGAATGAAACGTTTTCTTGAATGGAATAGGGAATTGCAATTGTTTCCCTTGAACGAGGAATTCCCAGTAAGCGTGAGTCATTAGCTCGCGTTGATTACGTCCCTGCCCTTTGTACACACCGCCCGTCGCTACTACCGATTGGATGATTTAGTGAGGTGTTTTGACTGGCGCCAGTAGTCGGATGTATTCGGCTTCGCGCCGGGAAATTTCCCAAACCAAATCATCTAGAGGAAGTAAAAGTCGTAACAAGGTTTCCGTAGGTGAACCTGCGGAAGGATCATTATCGTGATTTCAAACGTAAAAAGTGATTGTTTTGTGATGTGTGCTAAAAGCAGTTGCACTTTGTTATGTGCAGTGCTGATGTGTGTATTTATCCTCACTGCTGATGCGTGAAAATGATGCTACATCCTTTTGATCTGTGCAAAAAGGAGATTAATAAATCATTTTTAACGCGGATTATCAGTTGTGATGGTTTCTTTGTAATCCAGACACAATAAAATGACTTGATTTGTGTATTTGCATGAAGAAAAGTCATCAGTGACGTTTGGTACCTGGGCGTTCTGCGTCGATCTATTTTTGCGGATCGATTGACGACTTGTGCAACATGACGGTTGGCAGTAGTGTAGTAGTTGTACTGTGGTTGATATTGTGTCTGGCTGTGATTTGAGTTGTGTTGCATTTGTTGTGCAGACGGGTGCAGTGGTTTGTCTATTTTCATGTGTGTGATGTGTTGTGCATCAGGTTTAAAGAGTGTGACCAAAATGAGAAACCAAATGAAATAACCAACGTGTAGTGCTCAGTGTGTTTGTGTTATTTCATAATGTGCTTGGGTTTCAATAGGTTTGGTCAACCGCCACGTCCAATCAATATGAAAATTGTGCATGTTCTTTTTGGTGTGTGGAGCGTGCAAAAGGAATTCTTTCATTATGAAAAACGATTTGTTATTTTTGTACAAATGATAAAAGCAGTTGGTTGTGCTCTTCTGATGCTTTGCGTTCGGTGAGCATTGCTTATTTGCTGTACATCGATGAACAATAAAAATGAAATTATCACTGTTAACGGTGGATCACTTGGCTCGTACGTCGATGAAAAACGAGGCGAGACTCGAAAGTTTATGTGAATTGCAGCCACGTTGAACATAGAAATTTTGAACGCACATTGCGGTGTTGAGTTGACTCGACGCCGCGTCTGTCTGAGGGTCGTTACTATTACATATATTATACATTTTGCTGTGCCGTTGTTCTGTGTTTGTGAACAGCAGTCGTCGGCTTATAGTTGCAATGTATATGCAACTGCTGCCAATGTAATGTTGTCTGTCATGATAAATCGATCGAATATGTAATTTGTGTGTGTAATTGTCAAAGAAACTGTGTGAATGTTTCTTTGAATATTCGATCATCGTGTTTGATCAAATGCGTACAACATTTTGGAGATTGTGTCGACGTTGCAGTGTGTGAAATCCAATGTGTGCAACGCTGTCGCTTTTGTTGAATTCTCAATTGGAAACCGGTGAGCGTAATAAAGGTGCAGTTGTTGTCGTTGCAAATCGTTCTTATCAACAGCATTTTGTGTTGTTTCTCAACAAACACCAGTGTGTGTTGTAATGCAACCAGTAATCGTTGCGTTGTGTGTAATTGTGTTGTGAATATCGCATATTTGAATGATCAGTGTTGATGTGCTGTTGATTTTGTCAGTGTAGGCAGTGACAACAATAATATCAAATTCCTTTATATTATTACCCGGTTTCATTGCAATGTTGTTGCTCTGTGAAACGTTTGTCTTGTACTGTCATTCCGTCGGTTAATTAGTGGAAGATGTGTGATGAAAACGTGACAGTTGGCAATGTACCGTGTATTGTGGTGTTAGGCGCTCGGATGTGTGTGGGTGTGCGGTTAATGTTGAGTGATTTCTCAAATGTCGACCTCAGATCAGACGAGATCACCCGCTAAATTTAAGCATATCAATAAGCGGTGGAAAAGAAACGAAAACGAATTCTCCGAGTAGCGGCGAGCGAAACGAGAGCAGTCCATACACCGAAGTCGGCGAGCAGTTGTGTTCGTCAACAGTGTGGTGTTAAAGGTGTCGTTGCATGTGCTGAAATCAGTTCGTAGGCTCCCTTGATTGGGGCTTCAGAGCGGGTGCAGGACCCATAACGAACGATGTTTTGTGCATGGTGTCGCGGCTCCTAATCGAGTCGGGTTGCTTGAGACTGCAGCCCAAAGCGGGTGGTAAATCTCACCCAAGACTAAATATTCGTACGAGACCGATAGCGAACAAGTACCGCGAGGGAAAGTTGAAAAGAACTCTGAAGAGAGAGTTCAACAGGACGTGAAACCGTTGACAGGCAAACGGATGGAGCTGACGGTGCAATTTTGACCAAAATCAGTCGTCGCTGTGTTCGTTGGCGAATGAATCTTTTGCAAACTTGTTTGTGTAGATTATCTTTCGTTTCGAATGTACGCACGGTGCACTTTTGGTCGATTAGCGTCACGAGCAACGTTCGCATTTTTTGCTGCCGACAGTAATTGTGTTTGTTGTTTTAAAGCAACAAACAATAAAGGCGGTTTGTGGAAGAGGTAATTGTGGTAAAGACTTGTGCTTTTGTCTCAATTGCCGTGCCAATGCCGCATCTCTCGGATGAATGTTGTTGTTGACAAGTTGAAGAGCATTGTTCTGCGTACAATTGTAATGGGTCTGTTGGTGCCGTTGCGTTCGTGGGTTTCGGCTCACGATTTGTCTGGTACGTCGGGAAAAAAGTCAATTATGAATGTAATTGATCTGACTACCGTGCGTAACGGTATTCAAATGTGTGTTTGATGGACTTTATTTGCAATCGGCGCTCAATGTGTTTTCTTTTATCGGTGGCGTCAATGTTAGCCTCCCATCCGACCCGTCTTGAAACACGGACCAAGGAGTTCAGTAGGCACGCGAGTCGTTGACGTTTTTCATTGAACAGTCGAAGGCGAAATGAAAGTGTTCATGAAAATGAACAGTACTTTTTTATGGAGTGCTGCTCGCTTTTAACATGATCGTCCTTTTTTGTGCTTAATTGTGCAAAATTGATATATGGGGACGCGCAGTGTGGTGCCGTTGAATAGTCGCACTGTTCTTTCTTTCTCTTCGGGGTTGGAGGAACAATTGTCGATCAGTCGGTTTCGGAGCGTGCACACTGGTACCCGAAAGATGGTGAACTATGCTTGAGCAGAATGAAGCCAGAGGAAACTCTGGTGGAAGTTCGTAGCGGTGTTGACGTGCAAATCACTCGTCTGACTTGAGTGTAGGGGCGAAAGACTAATCGAACCATCTAGTTGCTGGTTCCTTCCGAAGTTTCCCTCAGGATAGCTGGCATTTGTTTGTAACAATTTTATCCGGTAGAGCGAATGATTAGAGGTGTTGGGAACGCAATGTTCTCAGCCTATTCTCAAACTTCGAATGGGTAAGCAAGGCGTTTTGCTTTGATTTTACGATGAAATCGCCCAATTAGAATGCATAAATGCCTAGTGGGCCAATTTTGGTAAGCAGAACTGGCGATGTGGAATGAACCAAAAGTCAGGTTAAGGTGCCAGACATTGGCGCTCATGAAATACCAGAAAAGGTGTTGGTCGATATAGACAGCAGGACGGTGGCCATGGAAGTTGGAATCCGCCAAGGAGTGTGTAACAACTCACCTGCCGAATCGACTAG
>LKDY01000449.1:0-15129 GCA_002221485.1 Trichinella murrelli | reverse complement strand
CGGGGTCGTTTGGGCTGGACCTTGGGCGGGATCGGCGCTTTTCCAGCGAAGGCGGGATCGGGAGGGCCAGGGCACGGTTGGCACTGCAGCTCACCACGCTGCGAGGGCGTCCCGACGGGTGACGTGAACCGCCGTTCCAGGCATTTCCCACCTGATGCCCTAGCGCTGATGGAATTGCGCTTCTTCTGACGGATCACCACCGGGTGGGTCTGTCTCCGTCGTGCCAACCGGTCGCCGTTTCGCGCCGGTGTCCGGGAGAAGGTCTCGCAGGCCGAGGTGTCTTCTGTATATCCGTGAGGAATGTTCCAACATCTCGGACACCACGAGAACCTTCATGAGCCGTAGGTACCTTTGGGAGACGACACCGATCCTTTTCAGGATGGCATCGTTCTTCGGTCCCACGTCCCAGAGCACCGACGACGATGGCGTCGTACGTCACGGAGTATCCTCGTAGCCGGTAGGCGAGGATCTCCTTTTCATAGTGCGCCCACTTCCTGGTCCGGGCATCGACGAAGGCAGCGGCTGTGTTCTCAAACACGATTGCAACATCAAGCAAAATCACAAACCGCTTTTCCTCGTCGACGACCACAAGATCAGGCCGCTTGTTCGACCCAATCTCCGGTAGAGCCCGGTTTACGCGGAGGTTGGGGAACCGCCTACGCATGACCGTTTCCAGGCGTCCCTGAACTGCGTCATGCCGGGCTTGGTAAGCGGGGGCGCTGAACTGCCGACAGTGCTGGGAGGTGCGGCAGGGTCTCTCGTCGTAACCGCACCGCCGACAGTTCTGGTACGAGCGCATAGAGGATCTCGCCCGACAAGGTAACAAATCAAGGCGAGCGGGCAACGCAAAGCGCATCGCGGCGAAGCTGGTGTACCTCCCTGTCGTAATAAAACGGGAAGATGACCGGTCGAGTACGACACAGCTCGCGGTCTTACCTTGGCGCTTGCATTGGAGCCAGGCGTCCAGATGGCGAGTTTGGATCGCCCCCCCTAAAACACTCATAACTTTGTTCTTCCTCAAGGGGCTGAGCACTGAGACCGTCTGACCGAGGCCATTCCGGATGAAGAAAGAGGTCCCAGCCTCGCCAACGAGGAAGTAGCAGTCAACGCCGGCTACCTTTGTCAGGTACGACATCTGCTTGCGTGCGTCCATCCACAAACAGGTCGGATATCCTGACCGATCTAGCGGCGTAGATCGCGCGGCGTTCATGAAGGTAGAGAGGTCAGCCGCCTCAACATCTCTCAACCTCTTCGCAAAGTACGCGGACGCAACTCGCTGAAGCTGACTGGCTGCCAGGCTCGAGACTACCCGACAGGGAGACCAGAGCATCTTGAGTGCCCGCGACACCTTTGCGGTTGCGTACAACTCACGCAATGATGGCACGCCCAGACCTCCACACTGTCTGGGGGCTCTGATGAAGTCGGTGGACGTCTCCACCGGAAGCTGGAAGCAACGCTTCACAAGCCTCAGTATTGCGCGGTCATACTGCCCGGCCGATTGCTTTATGTTGTTGAATTTTGCAATCATAAGCTGAAATGTCAAACGTGGCAGTACGTAAGACCGGTACGCATCCATCTTCTGCCACGGAGCCAGCTTTGACCGGAATATAAGTTCCGCTTCTCGGAGGTTCTCACGCAGTAATGAGAAAGGAGTCTGGGGTTTACCCAGCCCAGCGGCCACTCCAAGATAGCGAAAAGTGTCCCCGTGTACGAGAGCAGGTATTTCCTCCCCGCTTATCGTGAATGTTGCGGCATTCACTACTGCACGATTCAAGTACAGGGACGCGCACTTTTTCGGGTTGAACCGAAAGCCCATGGCGCTGGCCATGCCCTGGATTTTGCACAGCTGTTGTTGCATAACCCCGATGGATGGGGCGAACAGCGCGATATCATCAGCGTAAGCCAGCGCTGTGATCGGCTGCCCAAACACGTTCACCGCTGTCGTTTCCGCCTCACACGGTAAAACAGGTAAGACTGACCGCAAGAGTGGTTCAACAAACAAACAAAACAAAATACCACTACAAGGGTCACCTTGACGTACTCCGACTGACCAGCGCGCGGTGACGTGGGTTCCATTGGCGCCTTTGACTACAATTGTCGCGTCTTTATACAAATTCTTGATAAAAGTGGTAAAAGTGGGTTCCAGCCCATAATGTTCCAACAACGAGAATAAAACTTCGTGCGACACTGTGCCAAAGGCGTTGGAGATATCTAACCAACTGATGGCAAGCTGTGCGTTAGTGCGTCTTGCCTCTTGTATAGCAACCTCCATGACGAAATTGTGCTCGGAGGTACCATCAGCTGGCTGGAAGCCTTTCTGGGCTTCCAAGGAAATCAACCCGTTTGCCCTCGCCCAGTTCGTCACTCTGCTGGCGACTACCGCACTGAGAACCGCTGTAACACGGGCTCCAGGGCGATAGGCCGCCAGTTGGCGAGGCGCTCCTTATCCCCGTCCTTGTAAAGGAGCTTGCACACAGATTGCTTCCATTGCAGGGGCACCCATTTTCTTGACAGGCACACACGATAAAACCTGGTGAAGACCAACGCACCTGGATCCGCCACCCGCACCATACGGATGGTAATCCTGTCCGCACCAGGAGCCGAGTTGGGCGCTTTCTGCATCTTTTCCCAGACCTCCGATTCACTCAACTCCGCAACAAGCATCGAGTGATCAGTGGCGGGCGGAGGTAAGATGTCAATAACCTCGGGCGCAAGCGAGGTAACCGCCGGTCTGAGATTGAAGTAGTGGTCAGCCACTTGCGTGGCAGTAAATGAAGGACAGGCATTCGGACGCCGGAGGATTGCATTCACAGTACGGGCCGGTGCCGAATTGAACGCCTTTTGAACCGCTGACGCAGATTTCAGCCATGCCGGGTCACGCGTTACCGCACTGCGTAGGCGAACCTGTCCTTTTCCTCCTTTACCCGGACTTTTCTTTTGCAAACGGCTGGTGCTACGAGAGCTCGGTTCATTGTGTCCGGACACAATACTCTCCACCATTTCATCGTACACCGCTTGCAAGTCGACATCAGCCGATTGCCAGTTGTCAGAAGCGCTCAGGAACTTCTGCTGGAACTGGGTCAACTGAGCCGGTGAGCCGTCAGTTCGTTTTAGTTTATCCGTCGCCGGTACGACGGGAGTTGTTACCGCATCGATCATAAACTTCAAGTCGGTGCGCAAAGCCGCCGACTCCCGATCACTGAAATTCATGTCGATGCCGTGCAGCAGGTGCTTCAAAAACAAGCACGAAAACGGACCACAATCGAACGCATTCGTTTGCACCGGCGCGCCATCGTGAGTCTCGATCTTCCACGAGGTACAGCCAGTGTGCTTACCACTCAGCTCCACTAGCGATAACAGAGACGATAAAACAACAGTGTTATGCTCGCGGAGAGAACAGTAGTAATGAACTACTCGTTCAGCCACATCCAGCACAATCATTTGCCAATGATTACAAACATTCACAGGAATGATATAAAACAAACTGGCATCATGTGAGGGCATGACCTGGGCGGCAAACTCTGCAGATATCTCGTGGTGTAGGGCCGCGCTTACTGCTGAGCAGCTCATCACGCTCACACCCGCACCATCGGGATAGCGCTGCAGAACGATTTGTTCAATCATGAGATCCATCAACGTGTCTGTCCAACACTGAGGTGCCGGGATCGAATGGTAGTCCTGCGGCCAGACACACCATTGCCCGATCCGGCAGATCATCTGCTGAGCAGCTGTGTCTGCTCGAACTGGACCCGTTGCAGAGATCTCCTCAGCTCCTATAGCAGTTGCGGTGCTGGGTTCACCTAGGATGGTACGTGATTCGGCTGGCACCTCCTCTTCTTCGGCCTCACGAACATCTTCGTCGTCCAACCCGTCTCGCCTTTGCGTTGGTGCCACGTATTGCCGAACCCGTTTACCAAACTTAAACTGACTATAGTCGCCTGCTACACGTATTTCGCCGACTTGTTTACTCAAGGCCTCGATTTGAGCGGCCGTACCCGTATTTTGCATAATGTACTCGTTGGCGTGCCGGCGGCGATGCATTCCGACGGCTCTTTTCGACACGCCAACGTAATCGCAAAGATCGCAACGAACTCCATGCAAATCTTCGCTCTCTCCCAACTTCCGGGTTATCTCCCACCGGCTAACACAACTGCGAACATGAGTGTTCACAACTCGGAGGGGATATCGGTGATCTGCCGGCAAGAAATCCGTATTACAATTGCGACACCGATAATGCCACTGGACGCTGTGGCAATTGTGGACTCTGACAAAGTGTCGAGTCAACGTTTGGTGCGCAAATTGGCCATCTGGTCTTACGGCCGTATACGGCTTCTCGCATCCCAGTGGGCAAATCACCGCCTGGGCAATTGGGAAAGTTGCCCGTACAGTCACCTGTTCCTCGGTTCTTTGGAGAACTTCGAGGTCGGGCAATTTTTCCGTCCTAAGCAACGGCGACACCGAAACACGTTGCTTACCTGAACCGCCAGAAGTAGATGGTGTGTCTGGCGTGGACGGAATTTTGGATCTCGCTCCGCGCTTGGAGAGGCATGGCGTACGTGGGCTACTCGAAGGGGTCGGTATAGTTGTTGGTGGTGATGGTGTGGAGGCTTTAGCAGTGGGTTGACCAGATTTGATAATGTTGGGACTGCGGCGCGATTTGGCTTCAGCACGGTCCGTAACAGCGTTGCCGCTGTACGAATCGGCTTGGCCACAAATCGCACCGCTGGGTCCGCTCTCTCGTCTTTGTCCATCACCACTCGGCGCTCTTCTCGTACGACGCGCCGTTCTACCCGTAATTTTCTTCGTAGGCTTCACCACGTCGACGACCACCGTACTCGTCGAGGGCTCTTCGTGGTGAACCGCTTCGCGTACCGACGCCTCCATCAGCTTCTTTCGCCCACGCGTAACCATCCTCGTACCAAGGTCCGTTGCGCTTGTACTATTGCGAGATCCACGCCGTCTTTCCTTTCGTTCGGTTTGACCTCCATCCGTAACCTCTTTACCGCGACGGCGACCCGACTTCAAGGCTGGTGTCTTTGTACTACACATGCTCGCTGCCACCCGGCTGTCACTCGATCTTCCGAACCACTTGACCGATCGCAACCGTTCCTCTTCTGCACTCTCTAAAACACTTCCCCGGAGGGAATAGGCCGTTCCTGAATGTAGTGCAATATCAGGACGACCCGCGACAAATGGTGGTGCGAGCACTCGACCAAATGTCTATTTTTTCAAAAACTTATGCAAATTTCTTAACGAATCCACTTGGGATTCATACCAGAAATTAAGCTGATAAGAACAGATGCTTTATTTTGATCTTTGAAAGAATACAATACAGTTAGAACACTGGATTGTTAGAATGAAAATTTAAAATACAAAAAGAGCAAGAAAGAAAACGAAGTCTTCAAGCGTGACAGGGCCGTTGGTTCGGGACGGTCTGCTTAGCTTTTTTGCTTCGGAGCCGGCTTTTGGTGGTGCCGCGGGGGTCGTTTGGGCTGGACCTTGGGCGGGATCGGCGCTTTTCCAGCGAAGGCGGGATCGGGAGGGCCAGGGCACGGTTGGCACTGCAGCTCACCACCGCTGCGAGGGCGTCCGACGGGTGACGTGAACCGCCGTTCCAGGCATTTCCCACCTGATGCCCTAGCGCTGATGGAATTGCGCTTCTTCTGACGGAAATCACCACCGGGTGGGTCTGTCTCCGTCGTGCCAACCGGTCGCCGTTTCGCGCCGGTGTCCGGGAGAAGGTCTCGCAGGCCGAGGTGTCTTCTGTATATCCGTGAGGAATGTTCCAACATCTCGGACACCACGAGAACCTTCATGAGCCGTAAGTACCTTTGGGAGACGACACCGATCCTTTTCAGATGGCATCGTTCTTCGGGTCCCACGTCCCCAGAGCACCGACGACGATGGCGTCGTACGTCACGGAGTATCCTCGTAGCCGGTAGGCGAGGATCTCCTTTCATATGCGCCCACTTCCTGGTCCGGGCATCGACGAAGGCAGCGGCTGTGTTCTCAAACACGATTGCAACATCAAGCAAAATCACAAACGCTTTTCCTCGTCGACGACCACAAGATCAGGCCGCTTGTTCGACCCAATCTCCGGTAGAGCCCGGTTTACGCGGAGGTTGGGAACCGCCTACGCATGACCGTTTCCAGGCGTCCCTGAACTGGCGTCATGCCGGGCTTGGTAAGCGGGGGCGCTGAACTGCCGACAGTGCTGGAGATGTGCGGCAGGTCTCTCGGTCGTAACCGCACCGCCGACAGTTCTGGTACGAGCGCATAGAGGATCTCGCCCGACAAGTAACAAATCAAGGCGAGCGGCAACGCAAAGCGCATCGCGGCGAAGCTGGTGTACCTCCTGTCGTAATAAACGGGAAGATGACCGGTCGAGTACGACACAGCTCGCGGTCTTACCTTGGCGCTTGCATTGGAGCCAGGCGTCCAGATGGCGAGTTTGGATCGCCCCCCTAAAACACTCATAACTTTGTTCTTCCTCAAGGGGCTGAGCACTGAGACCGTCTGACCGAGGCCATTCCGATGAGAAAGAGGTCCCAGCCTCGCCAACGAGGAAGTAGCAGTCAACGCCGGCTACCTTTGTCAGGTACGACATCTGCTTGCGTGCGTCCATCCACAAACAGGTCGGATACCCTGACCATCTAGCGGCGTAGATCGCGCGGCGTTCATGAGGTAGAGAGGTCAGCCGCCTCAACATCTCTCAACCTCTTCGCAAAGTACGCGGACGCAACTCGCTGAAGCTGACTGGCTGCCAGGCTCGAGACTACCCGACAGGGAGACCAGAGCATCTTGAGTGCCCGCGAAACCTTTGCGGTTGCGTACAACTCACGCAATGATGGCACGCCCAGACCTCCACACTGTCTGGGGGCTCTGATGAAGTCGGTGGACGTCTCCACGGAAGCTGGAAGCAACGCTTCACAAGCCTCAGTATTGCGCGGTCATACTGCCGGCCGATTGCTTTATGTTGTTGAATTTTGCAATCATAAGCTGAAATGTCAAACGTGGCAGTACGTAAGACCGGTACGCATCCATCTTCTGCCACGAGCCAGCTTGACCGGAATATAAGTTCCGCTTCTCGGAGGTTCTCACGCAGTAATGAGAAAGGAGTCTGGGTTTACCCAGCCCAGCGGCCACTCCAAGATAGCGAAAAGTGTCCCCGTGTACGAGAGCAGTATTTCCTCCCCGCTTATCGTGAATGTTGCGGCATTCACTACTGCACGATTCAAGTACAGGGACGCGCACTTTTTCGGGTTGAACCGAAAGCCCATGCGCTGGCCATGCCCTGGATTTTGCACAGCTGTTGTTGCATAACCCCGATGGATGGGCGAACAGCGCGATATCATCAGCGTAAGCCAGCGCTGTGATCGGCTGCCCAAACACTTCACGCTGTCGTTTCCGCCTCACACGGTAAAACAGTAAGACTGACCGCAAGAGTGGTTCAACAAACAAACAAAACAAAATACCACTACAAGGTCACCTTGACGTACTCCGACTGACCAGCGCGCGGTGACGTGGTTCCATTGGCGCCTTTGACTACAATTGTCGCGTCTTATACAATTCTTGATAAAAGTGGTAAAAGTGGGTTCCAGCCCATAATGTTCCAACAACGAGAATAAAACTTCGTGCGACACTGTGCCAAAGGCGTTGGAGATATCTAACCAACTGATGGCAAGCTGTGCGTTAGTGCGTCTTGCCTCTTGTATAGCAACCTCCATGACGAAATTGTGCTCGGAGTACCATCAGCTGGCTGGAAGCCTTCTGGGCTTCCAAGAAATCAACCCGTTTGCCCTCGCCCAGTCCGTCACTCTGCTGGCGACTACCGCACTGAGAACCCGCTGTAACACGGGCTCCAGGGCGATAGGCCGCCAGTTGGCGAGGCGCTCCTTATCCCCGTCCTTGTAAAGGAGCTTGCACACAGATTGCTTCCATGCAGGGGCACCCATTTTCTTGACAGGCACACACGATAAACTGGTGAAGACCAACGCACCTGGATCCGCCACCCGCACCATACGGATGGTAATCCTGTCCGCACCAGGAGCCGAGTTGGCGCTTTCTGCATCTTTTCCCAGACCTCCGATTCACTCAACTCCGCAACAAGCATCGAGTGATCAGTGGCGGCGGAGGTAAGATGTCATAACCTCGGGCGCAAGCGAGGTAACCGCCGGTCTGAGATTGAAGTAGTGGTCAGCCACTTGCGTGGCAGTAAATGAAGGACAGGCATTCGGACGCCGGAGGATTGCATTCACAGTACGGCCGGTGCCGAATTGAACGCCTTTTGAACCGCTGACGCAGATTTCAGCCATGCCGGGTCACGCGTTACCGCACTGCGTAGGCGAACCTGTCCTTTTCTCCTTTACCCGGACTTTTCTTTGCAAACGGCTGGCGCTACGAGAGCTCGGTTCATTGTGTCCGGACACAATACTCTCCACCATTTCATCGTACACCGCTTGCAAGTCGACATCAGCCGATTGCCAGTTGTCAGAAGCGCTCAGGACTTCTGCTGGAACTGGGTCAACTGAGCCGGTGAGCCGTCAGTTCGTTTTAGTTTATCCGTCGCCGGTACGACGGGAGTTGTTACCGCATCGATCATAAACTTCAAGTCGGTGCGCAAAGCCGCCGACTCCCGATCACTGAATTCATGTCGATGCCGTGCAGCAGGTGCTTCAAAAACAAGCACGAAACGGACCACAATCGAACGCATTCGTTTGCACCGGCGCGCCATCGTGAGTCTCGATCTTCCACGAGGTACAGCCAGTGTGCTTACCACTCAGCTCCACTAGCGATACAGAGACGATAAAACAACAGTGTTATGCTCGCGGAGAGAACAGTAGTAATGAACTACTCGTTCAGCCACATCCAGCACAATCATTTGCCAATGATTACAAACATTCACAGGAATGATATAAAACAAACTGGCATCATGTGAGGCATGACCTGGGCGGCAACTCTGCAGATATCTCGTGGTGTAGGCCGCGCTTACTGCTGAGCAGCTCATCACGCTCACACCCGCACCATCGGGATAGCGCTGCAGAACGATTTGTTCAATCATGAGATCCATCAACGTGTCTGTCCAACACTGAGGTGCCGGGATCGAATGGTAGTCCTGCGGCCAGACACACCATTGCCGATCCGGCAGATCATCTGCTGAGCAGCTGTGTCTGCTCGAACTGGACCCGTTGCAGAGATCTCCTCAGCTCCTATAGCAGTTGCGGTGCTGGGTTCACCTAGGATGGTACGTGATTCGGCTGGCACCTCTCTTCTTCGCCTCACGAACATCTTCGTCGTCCAACCCGTCTCGCTTTGCGTTGGTGCCACGTATTGCCGAACCCGTTTACCAAACTTAAACTGACTATAGTCGCTGCTACACGTATTTCGCCGACTTGTTTACTCAGGCCTCGATTTGAGCGGCCGTACCCGTATTTTGCATAATGTACTCGTTGGCGTGCCGGCGGCGATGCATTCCGACGGCTCTTTTCGACACGCCAACGTAATCGCAAAGATCGCAACGAACTCCATGCAAATCTTCGCTCTCTCCCAACTTCCGGGTTATCTCCCACCGGCTAACACAACTGCGAACATGGTGTTCACAACTCGGAGGGGATATCGTGATCTGCCGGCAAGAATCCGTATTACCAATTGCGACACCGATAATGCCACTGGACGCTGTGGCATTGTGGACTCTGACAAAGTGTCGAGTCAACGTTTGGTGTGCAAATTGGCCATCTGGTCTTACGGCCGTATACGGCTTCTCGCATCCCAGTGGGCAAATCACCGCCTGGGCAATTGGGAAGTTGCCCGTACAGTCACCTGTTCCTCGGTTCTTTGGAGAACTTCGAGGTCGGGCAATTTTTCCGTCCTAAGCAACGGCGACACCGAAAACGTTGCTTACCTGAACCGCCAGAAGTAGATGGTGTGTCTGGCGTGGACGGAATTTTGGATCTCGCTCCGCGCTTGGAGAGGCATGGTACGTGGGCTACTCGAAGGGGTCGGTATAGTTGTTGGTGTGATGATGTGGAGCTTTAGCAGTGGGTTGACCAGATTTATAATGTTGGGACTGCGGCGCGATTTGGCTTCAGCACGGTCCGTAACACGTTGCGCTGTACGAATCGGCTTGGCCACAAATCGCACCGCTGGGTCCGCTCTCTCGTCTTTGTCCATCACCACTCGGCGCTCTTCTCGTACGACGCGCCGTTCTACCCGTAATTTTCTTCGTAGGCTTCACCACGTCGACGACCACCGTACTCGTCGAGGCTCTTCGTGGTGAACCGCTTCGCGTACCGACGCCTCCATCAGCTTCTTTCGCCACGCGTAACCATCCTCGTACCAAGGTCCGTTGCGCTTGTACTATGCGAGATCCACGCCGTCTTTCCTTTCGTTCGGTTTGACCTCCATCCGTACCTCTTACCGCGACGGCGACCCGACTTCAAGCTGGTGTCTTTGCACTACACATGCTCCTGCCACCCGGCTGTCACTCGATCTCCGAACCACTTGACCGATCGCAACCGTTCCTCTTCCGCACTCTCTAAACACTTCCCCGGAGGGAATAGGCCGTTCCTGAATGTAGTGCAATATCAGGACGACCCGCGACAAATGGTGGTGCGAGCACTCGACCAAATGTCTATTTTTTCAAAAACTTATGCAAATTTCTTAACGAATCCACTTGGGATTCATACCAGAAATTAAGCTGATAAGAACAGATGCTTTACTTTGATCTTCAAATAATACAATACAGTTAGAACACTGATTGTTAGAAGAAAATTTAAAATACAAAAAGAGCAGAAGAAAACGAAGTCTTCAGCGTGACAGGCCGTTGGTTCGGGACGGTCTGCTTAGCTTTCGCTTCGGAGCCGGCTTTTGGTGGTGCCGCGGGGTCGTTTGGGCTGGACCTTGGGCGGGATCGGCGCTTTTCCAGCGAAGGCGGGATCGGGAGGGCCAGGGCACGGTTGGCACTGCAGCTCACCACGCTGCGAGGGCGTCCCGACGGGTGACGTGAACCGCCGTTCCAGGCATTTCCCACCTGATGCCCTAGCGCTGATGGAATTGCGCTTCTTCTGACGGAATCACACCGGTGGGTCTGTCTCCGTCGTGCCAACCGGTCGCCGTTTCGGCCGGTGTCGGGAGAAGGTCTCGCAGGCCGAGGTTCTTCTGTATATCCGTGAGGATGTTCCAACATCTCGGACACCACGAGAACCTTCATGAGCCGTAAGTACTTGGGAGACGCACCGATCCTTTCAGGATGGCATCGTTCTTCGGGTCCCACGTCCCCAGAGCACCGACGACGATGGCGTCGTACGTCACGGAGTATCTCGTAGCCGGTAGGCGAGATCTCCTTTTCATATGCGCCCACTTCCTGGTCCGGGCATCGACGAAGGCAGCGGCTGTGTTCTCAAACACGATTGCAACATCAAGCAAAATCACAAACCGCTTTTCCTCGTCGACGACCACAAATCAGGCGCTTGTTCGACCCAATCTCCGGTAGAGCCCGGTTTACGCGGAGGTTGGGGAACCGCCTACGCATGACCGTTTCCAGGCGTCCCTGAACTGCGTCATGCCGGGCTTGGTAAGCGGGGGCGCTGAACTGCCGACAGTGCTGGAGGATGTGCGCAGGGTCTCTCGGTCGTAACCGCACCGCCGACAGTTCTGGTACGAGCGCATAGAGGATCTCGCCCGACAAGGTAACAAATCAAGGCGAGCGGGCAACGCAAAGCGCATCGCGGCGAAGCTGGTGTACCTCCCTGTCGTAATAAAACGGGAAGATGACCGGTCGAGTACGACACAGCTCGCGTCTTACCTTGGCGCTTGCATTGGAGCAGGCGTCCAGATGGCGAGTTTGGATCGCCCCCCCTAAACACTCATAACTTTGTTCTTCCTCAAGGGGCTGAGCACTGAGACCGTCTGACCGAGGCCATTCCGGATGAAGAAAGAGGTCCCAGCCTCGCCAACGAGGAAGTAGCAGTCAACGCCGGCTACCTTTGTCAGGTACGACATCTGCTTGCGTGCGTCCATCCACAAACAGGTCGGATACCCTGACCGATCTAGCGGCGTAGATCGCGCGGCGTTCATGAAGGTAGAGAGGTCAGCCGCCTCAACATCTCTCAACCTCTCGCAAAGTACGCGGACGCAAACTCGCTGAAGCTGACTGGCTGCCAGGCTCGAGACTACCCGACAGGGAGACCAGAGCATCTTGAGTGCCCGCGAAACCTTTGCGGTTGCGTACAACTCACGCAATGATGGCACGCCCAGACCTCCACACTGTCTGGGGGTCTGATGAAGTCGGTGGACGTCTCCACCGGAAGCTGGAAGCAACGCTTCACAAGCCTCAGTATTGCGCGGTCATACTGCCCGGCCGATTGCTTTATGTTGTTGAATTTTGCAATCATAAGCTGAAATGTCAAACGTGGCAGTACGTAAGACCGGTACGCATCCATCTTCTGCCACGGAGCCAGCTTTGACCGGAATATAAGTTCCGCTTCTCGGAGGTTCTCACGCAGTAATGAGAAAGGAGTCTGGGGTTTACCCAGCCCAGCGGCCACTCCAAGATAGCGAAAGTGTCCCCGTGTACGAGAGCAGGTATTTCCTCCCCGCTTATCGTGAATGTTGCGGCATTCACTACTGCACGATTCAAGTACAGGGACGCGCACTTTTTCGGGTTGAACCGAAAGCCCATGGCGCTGGCCATGCCTGGATTTTGCACAGCTGTTGTTGCATAACCCCGATGGATGGGGCGAACAGCGCGATATCATCAGCGTAGCCAGCGCTGTGATCGGCTGCCCAAACACGTTCACCGCTGTCGTTTCCGCCTCACACGGTAAAACAGGTAAGACTGACCGCAAGAGTGGTTCAACAAACAAACAAAACAAAATACCACTACAAGGGTCACCTTGACGTACTCCGACTGACCAGCGCGCGGTGACGTGGGTTCCATTGGCGCCTTTGACTACAATTGTCGCGTCTTTATACAAATTCTTGATAAAGTGGTAAAAGTGGGTTTCCAGCCATAATGTTCCAACAACGAGAATAAAACTTCGTGCGACACTGTGCCAAAGGCGTTGGAGATATCTAACCAACTGATGGCAGCTGTGCGTTAGTGCGTCTTGCCTCTTGTATAGCAACCTCCATGACGAAATTGTGCTCGGAGTACCATCAGCTGGCTGAAGCCTTTCTGGGCTTCCAAGGAAATCAACCCGTTTGCCCTCGCCCAGTCCGTCACTCTGCTGGCGACTACCGCACTGAGAACCCGTGTAACACGGGCTCCAGGGCGATAGGCCGCCAGTTGGCGAGGCGCTCCTTATCCCCGTCCTTGTAAGGAGCTTGCACACAGATTGCTTCCATTGCAGGGGCACCCATTTTCTTGACAGGCACACACGATAAAACCTGGTGAAGACCAACGCACCTGGATCCGCCACCCGCACCATACGGATGGTAATCCTGTCCGCACCAGGAGCCGAGTTGGGCGCTTTCTGCATCTTTTCCCAGACCTCCGATTCACTCAACTCCGCAACAAGCATCGAGTGATCAGTGGCGGGCGGAGGTAAGATGTCAATAACCTCGGGCGCAAGCGAGGTAACCGCCGGTCTGAGATTGAAGTAGTGGTCAGCCACTTGCGTGGCAGTAAATGAAGGACAGGCATTCGGACGCCGGAGGATTGCATTCACAGTACGGGCCGGTGCCGAATTGAACGCCTTTTGAACCGCTGACGCAGATTTCAGCCATGCCGGGTCACGCGTTACCGCACTGCGTAGGCGAACCTGTCCTTTTCCTCCTTTACCCGGACTTTTCTTTTGCAAACGGCTGGTGCTACGAGAGCTCGGTTCATTGTGTCCGGACACAATACTCTCCACCATTTCATCGTACACCGCTTGCAAGTCGACATCAGCCGATTGCCAGTTGTCAGAAGCGCTCAGGAACTTCTGCTGGAACTGGGTCAACTGAGCCGGTGAGCCGTCAGTTCGTTTTAGTTTATCCGTCGCCGGTACGACGGGAGTTGTTACCGCATCGATCATAAACTTCAAGTCGGTGCGCAAAGCCGCCGACTCCCGATCACTGAAGTTCATGTCGATGCCGTGCAGCAGGTGCTTCAAAAACAAGCACGAAAACGGACCACAATCGAACGCATTCGTTTGCACCGGCGCGCCATCGTGAGTCTCGATCTTCCACGAGGTACAGCCAGTGTGCTTACCACTCAGCTCCACTAGCGATAACAGAGACGATAAAACAACAGTGTTATGCTCGCGGAGAGAACAGTAGTAATGAACTACTCGTTCAGCCACATCCAGCACAATCATTTGCCAATGATTACAAACATTCACAGGAATGATATAAAACAAACTGGCATCATGTGAGGGCATGACCTGGGCGGCAAACTCTGCAGATATCTCGTGGTGTAGGGCCGCGCTTACTGCTGAGCAGCTCATCACGCTCACACCCGCACCATCGGGATAGCGCTGCAGAACGATTTGTTCAATCATGAGATCCATCAACGTGTCTGTCCAACACTGAGGTGCCGGGATCGAATGGTAGTCCTGCGGCCAGACACACCATTGCCCGATCCGGCAGATCATCTGCTGAGCAGCTGTGTCTGCTCGAACTGGACCCGTTGCAGAGATCTCCTCAGCTCCTATAGCAGTTGCGGTGCTGGGTTCACCTAGGATGGTACGTGATTCGGCTGGCACCTCCTCTTCTTCGGCCTCACGAACATCTTCGTCGTCCAACCCGTCTCGCCTTTGCGTTGGTGCCACGTATTGCCGAACCCGTTTACCAAACTTAAACTGACTATAGTCGCCTGCTACACGTATTTCGCCGACTTGTTTACTCAAGGCCTCGATTTGAGCGGCCGTACCCGTATTTTGCATAATGTACTCGTTGGCGTGCCGGCGGCGATGCATTCCGACGGCTCTTTTCGACACGCCAACGTAATCGCAAAGATCGCAACGAACTCCATGCAAATCTTCGCTCTCTCCCAACTTCCGGGTTATCTCCCACGGCTAACACAACTGCGAACATGAGTGTTCACAACTCGGAGGGGATATCGGTGATCTGCCGGCAAGAAATCCGTATTACAATTGCGACACCGATAATGCCACTGGACGCTGTGGCAATTGTGGACTCTGACAAAGT
>LKDY01000446.1:0-22311 GCA_002221485.1 Trichinella murrelli | reverse complement strand
TCAAAAAATTTAAAATAAAATTCACAAATAAACAACATTTATTGAATGTGCAAACTTGAGTCGAAACACCGGTTTCTTGATAGGCGAGATTCAACGGAGGCGATACGTTATCGCTAACGTTGTTTCCAACCGACATAGCGAAATGATAATTCCCTTCAATATTTGAACTGCGACTGTTCGCAAGAGCGTAACTCACAAACGCACCAGGTAATGAATTGCTGTCCGAATCAGCATTTCCCGCCTAAAAACAACAAGCTGCAATAATGATAATAATAACCAAAGCACGCATGCTTAACTGCATCACCACATACGTTAAAACCAGATCCAGTAGTCAAGCGACCTGAGTTTGCATTTTTCACACCGCGTTGACTAGCCTGGGACGATCTGTTCACAGTATCCTGCAAGAACGATTTGAAAAATAAAAACAAAACCAACTGTAAATGGAAAATTCTCTGGACAGAACAAGAGCAACAATTACTGTAGAGAAAAATTCGTCAAGTTTACGGATGTTTTTCGAACCAGGCGAAGTGGCATTATCGACGGTGCCTATTTGAGATTTTCGCTTACGCGCCGGCCGTTTCCCACTCTTCGACTCGTTCGGAGTGGTAATGACCACATTTTGCTCAATCAAACAACACGTCGAAACTCCAACATTCCGATCAGGGGTAACAGATTCCGGCGTGACGGCCGTATCATTAGCAGGATTGCTCTGATTGGAACCTTCGCTTGTCTTGAAGAGAAAATACTAGTTGAATAATAAAAATACTGATAAATAAGCAAACAAACAAACCACGTTCGGCAGAGATTTGGATTCAGAACTAACGCCAAGACCTGAATTGGAATCACTCTGCAATAACGGCTGATGCTGTAGCTGAAATGTCATATCACATTTTTCAACAATCTCATCCAACGCGAAAGACACCCACCCTTCACGGCCGTCCACATACAGACAAGAGTTGGTCAATTTTGCTCAGAAAGCGTGATGGTGAAGTTCGAAATCGATAAGAAAAATGAACAAATAGCAAAATGCTCAAAAACTGACTAAGCACCGTTATCAAAATAAACTGAACGTGCTACTTCACTAGCTTGAGTAAACACATACGCTTAGACATATACACAAGGTCAAATCCGTGCTCACTTTTTAAACGCGACATTTCACCCAAAATTATTAATCCCAAAAATAAAAGTAAAACACAAGATGCAATTTTAATTTTAAATAGCAACTTCAATTAAAAGTCTTACTTCAGTCATAGGCAACGATTCGAGCATCTGCTTTTCAAACAACTGTTCACTCTGCTGCTGCTGTTGCACTTGTTCCATCAAATCTGAACGGATAAAAAACTAACTCGGTAAAGCTGATCAACAACAACAACAATAAGAAACTGCGAAAAACGTTACGAAAACTACTTGTTACGAAACTACGAAAAACCGCTTGTTACGAAAAACAAAACTAGCAATCAACAACGGCTTACCTGCATTTAGTGAAAATATTAAACAATCAATCATATGTATATATATATATACATAATTGAAAGAAAAAACTTGAAATCATATTTTACCAAAAATCAAAATAATAAATTAATCAAATAACAGAAAGAAATAGAAAAGAAATAATCGGCTTACGTGCAATGAAATCAGTGGCACACACCGCCAAGAGCGTCCCGATATCACAGGAATGTTTGGAAAAACAATGAGTGAAAGAAAATCACCACAAGCAAAGTACTGCGCTATGCTTCTTGTTCAGATTGACTTTAATTTCAAAGAGAAGCATGAAATAAATAAACAATGCAATAACAAAATCTTTTCTGCATATTCCATTACCAATTTCGCAATATTTATTTTTTTATATGTACAAATAAATCTTTTTATCACTTTCCAATTGGTTGTGTTGGAATTCTAGGCCATTTGGGTGAAAATTATTTCAAAATGAAAACCGTCGCCACCAAAACCAGAAGATCAAAACGGTGCGTAAATTACACAGTAATCTCAAATAGTTTTACAAATGTGAAAATTAGGTAAAATTATTCAGGTTAAGTTGACGCGCGTTGAAAAGAAACTCTGAAATTTTATTTTTGCAAATTTTCATAACTCATAAATAACTTTATCTTGCGTTATTTAAAATAATAATTTTTTAAACAATTTTTTATCGCTTTAAAATATCTGTAGTATTGTTGTAATTATAACTCAACGGTGCTATCAAGAGCGGTTCATTTTCGTTGATTGTTTGCATTTGTGATCATTTGCATTATACGAATAATAAATTTAAGATTAAATAATGCAAAATTAAAAAAAATAATGGATAAACTGATTTACAAAAAATAAAAGCATATTTTCAATTTTTTAAATTATAACAAAACTACAATAACTGATATATATTTTTGCTATATTTCATTTTTTGTTTTGATTTAAAATTTTTTTGTTGCATTTAAAAACAAAAATTAGCATTTAAAATTATTTTACTTATTGATTAGCAAAAATTGAGGAAATTTATATTGCTGATTTTATTTGATAATTAGGTTCATATAAATTAATGCCTACAGTTGTTATATACATAAAGAATTGCAACGAATTATAAATATATTATGCAATCACAAAGTATTTTCTTGTTTAATATTATAAGACTTTTCCTACTGAATTAAAACGGATATATATAAAGTTAAATTTAACACTGACGTACTTACCCGCCGCTGGTATCGTATCCTCAGTTCACTGTTTGTAGCATCTCACTCTAGATAATGCAGTTCAGTTTTTAACCATCCTGTCCTGGTTTTACATTGACACTATATGTACTAAGCAGCTAACTCACTATATAATATTAAGACTCTCTGCTTCTTTCATTTACACGCTTCCGTTAATACCACCGAGATCATTATTCATCTACAGTGTTTCACAACAAAAGCTGCGATGACAATAAAAGGTCACGGAGCACTTGCGTTTCTCACTGCAAAATTAGGGGCTAGTAAACAATAAATTCCTAGGTTTTAAGCTTAGATTGTAATAAGGCAATCTGAATAATTAAACATTGCATACAGATAACATGAACATGACAATATTAACTATACATATAACAAATAACTAATAACAATCACAATATAATGTTACAATAATTAATAAATAATAGAATAATTAAGACAACGAACAATCAAATGATAAACTTCTGGTTTCATCACATCAGCAAAAACAAATAATTAAAACATATTTATTTGTGGTATGACATTTTTTGCATCTACATCTTGATTTTCAATTATATTAAACAGCAAACATAGTTATAGTAAAATTGTAGGTAGTAAAGCATTAAGCATAAAGCTGTCTCTAATACAGAGTTCCAACATAGAGAATTTTACATAATTCTTTGTTTCAGATATAAATACTAAGTCCATTTTGTTATTCAGAATATATTTATTTAAAATCAAAGTAAATTCAATTATTATAAAAGTTTCACAGGCTGTTTTCGACTATTTTTTTAACATTTAGCTAAAAGCAGGCACTCGAAATTTATAAGTACCTCATTTCAGCTTTTAAAGCTGTAAAAATAATTTTATGAAGCTTTCCAAGATTGATATGGAATTGTCATATGTTATATAAAAGAACTTGCGTAAATTATTACATAATAACAGTATTAATCATAAATATTGTAAAAGCAAAACCCAGTAAAATCATGATTGTTATTTCTCACAAATTGCATCCATCAATTTGGTGTGGCATCAGCATTTTTCAGTGCATCACTTATTTCTAATTTTTTATATATTTAAAATACAATTAAAATGGTCAAAAATACTTTTCCTCGTTTTATAACAACTTCTACACTCTTCAGATTTCCTCATTCCTTTTTTCCTGTGTTGTTTATAAATTATTCTCATAATAGTAATTTATCCAGAAGCATGTAGCCGCCTTTGTTATAATATACCATTGTTTTACGACCATACTAATGGTGATATTTGTCGAATATCAGATAACCAATGTGGTGTTGTTATTCAGACTTTAGGATCATTAACATATCGCTTCTAGTTCTATAGATTTTAAACATATCTAGTATCATGCTAAAAGAGTGCATTTGAAAATGACAAATAAAATATATCACATTTCAAATAAACTTATTAACTATTGGAAATGATCCAGTTGAAGCAAATCATTACAATAGTTTTCATAACGGAAGTAATATTCGTTATTGGTAGAAGTTTGTTGTTTAAATGAACAAGATTATATACTATTATTTTGTTTTTCGCATAAAATTTTTCTGCTGTATAATTAATAATAGTTTATTACAGCTAATCATTTATCAAAAATGGCATCCGTTAAACTGAACGTCATCTACTTGATGATGTTCCTATTTTTCAATGGTTATAAATCAAAGCATTCCTTACGTTCGCTTCAATATAAAAATAACGCAACAATGTTCGTAAGTTACTTAATTAATTATTATTATTTCTCTTCTTGAGAATGTATAATATTTATTCCTTTAGCTCATTAATTTTTGTTTTTTGGTTTAGTCTACTTCTGAATTATTTCGGATAGAACTGCAATCTCAAGCAGGGTTCAATGAAACAACAGCCAATGCGTATTTTCGATTTATGGAAAACGTCAGGAATGCCACACTTCAAACAGTTTCAGATACAACATTCAATGAAGCAATGCAAATATGAAATCAAATTCATTTCATGTAAATGTTTTTTTTAATTTTAGAATCCAGAAGAGAATTCAAACCTTTTCGAAGGAGATATTCTTCTGACTGTCGAACAAATGAAAGTGATGGAAAAAAAGATATTCAAAAACTCCTCTGATGCAGAGTGCGTATTAACTGAAAAATCCCTACGTTGCTTTCAAGAACATCATTAGTTTTACATTATTATATTTTCAGATCTGTTCACATTATTTAATTTTACGTTAAAGTTACATTTCATTTGCATTTGACCGTGAAAATTCTTATTTATTTAATTATGTTCCACTTTTGAACGAAATTGAAGTAACAGATTTCATATCATTGTTCAAGATGCTTTTAAAACTGCTTAAAATTAAGAATTCTAAAAGTGAACATTTGTTATCATATAAATTATGCAGAATGGCGAATGTATTCGACTTAATAATTTATATTTATAAAATATGCTTAATGATTACCACTTTTGCATGCATCCACAGTCAAATATTAACGGTCTGTGTATTCACTTCTAGTACACTTCGTGGTATGGTTACTGGAAATGCATTCAGTCGCTGGAAGCGTACAATTCCATACTCAATCAACACAAGAAGTGGTGGTAAGCTGTTCATTAAATACTTGAAATATTTATAAAAAATGGTTAATTTCAACCTTTAATTTTATAAGGCAATATTCAGAATAAATACATTCCATTTTTAATTTCTAAAAGTATATAGAAATATTTTAAAAAATCAAATTAGTTCGTATCCAAATATAAAAGCGGTTCAGATTGAATAATTGCTTAAAGAGCTATTGAAATAAGAGGAGGGGGGAATATTGTAAATCGTCTAAATAAAAAAAAAGAAAAGATGAATGATAAGATAAAAATAAGCTATTTTAAAATTGTAATAATTCTTTATTTAACAATTTTCTTTGTTGCTTGAGAGTAAAATGCGTTAAAAGTAAAAAAAAAGAATTTATTAATCGAGTAGAGAAAGTTAAAATAATAAAATGGGAAACTTTTCACTCAAAACTACTTCAAAATTGGAGAATTATGCTCCATTATTCATATTTAACAAATATTTGAATGAGATGAGTTGTCTTCATTTTTAGTAGATACAAACGCCGTAGAACGAGGCATTAAACAATGGAGAAGATCACATGCTTGAAGTTTGTTCGCCAAGACAACCATCCTACAGGAGATTATATGGAATTTTTTAAAGGATCAGGGTATAGCTTCAATTGATATATCAAAGAAATTAAAAATTTATGAATAATAATGCAAATGATAATTGATAAAGAAATAATAATAATTTTAATGCAAAAAATAATAAGAGTACAAGGAAATTTAAAAACAAATTTTATGGATGTTTTTTTCAGCTGTTATTCATATGTTGGAAAGATTGGTGGGAAACAGCCAATTTCAATAGGAACAGGCTGTGAAAGCGTTGGCATTGTTTGCCATGAAATTGGGCACGCGCTTGGGGTGTGGCACGAACAAAATCGACCTGACAGAGATAAGTTTATCAGTGTACATCATGATAACATTAAACCACATGCACGGAGCAATTTCTATCGCTTAACAAATAATATCGCTTTGGTCAACGTTATTCCGTTTGACTATGGATCACAAATGCTTTACGGACCCAGGGTTTGGATTATTTGTTCCTATGAAAAATATCACTACAAATACATGTATATATATATTAAGGCTTTTGCAATTAATATCAACAAAAATACAATCAGTGCACTTGACGTCAACTATCGTTCTACTCTTGGTCAAAGGGATTTTCCTTCATTTTACGACGCAAAAACCATTAATCTAATTTACTGCAACGGTACGCTCATTCAGTATACAGTTGACAGGACAAAAAATAATATTCCATCAATTTTTTACAGACTTGTGCAAACCTTTAGAATGTGAATTTGATGGCTACGCAGATCCAAAAAACTGCAGCACCTGCCGTTGTCCAGTTGGCTTGGCGGGACCATACTGCAAAGAGGCACAACGTACAATATACAAAAAATCAAGGACAATTTTAAAATAGATTTATTTTATTCATTTCAGCGACTAATGATGACTGTGGCAAAATAAATATCGAAATAGAAACTACACCTTGGACAATCAACAAATCTGGTCAAGGTAAATGTCATTGGCTTTTCAAGGTATGTTGATGAATTGATGCATTAAATTTGCTAAAAATAACTGTTTCAATAACAGTAACAGCTTTAGACAGCCCCACATTCAAGAATCGAACTTCAACTGGTGAATTTGAAATTTCCATGCAAGATAACCTGCTCGCGATCATTCATTTCTGTTCAATACGGCAACAGCATGGCTAATTCTCCAGCAAGGTAAAATTTAAATTTATTTGTCATATTCATTATAAAATATATTGATAAGTTCACCAATTTGAATTGAACACTTATAAATAAGAAACAGCAGTTGAAAAGCAAAATAAATTTGTATGTTTTATAAAATATATTTATAAATGTAATATATGATATTTCAGATTTTGTTGTTATGAGAGGAATGCAATTATTGTCAGCAAATCCAATCACATGCTAATTTCATATTATGGCACATCAACAGATTTTGTAACTTTTATCGTCAAAAAGCGTATGGTTAATTTGTTTAATTTTCTTTATATCTAGCAATCATGTAACATTTACATTTACCTCTCATTTAGGTGAAATGCAATAGCACTTTGTGTTGATCAGTGCTCATTACTGGCATTCTGGCAACCTTTTCTGCACATCCTATTTTCTAACACTAGCCTGTTAATTAAAATAATTTATATACTAGGAATAGAATTTTATCAAATCGTGAGTGAATTATCAACAATGCAAAGAAAATGAAATGACAGATGTCAGTTGCACAACTGTTGAATTTGCACAATTACAATTTTCAGTTTAAAAAATATTAATAAAATATTACCACTGAAGAAGCTTCTCAAGTAAACTGTAATACTGCAGTTCAAGTCCCTGAAAACTTTCAAAAAACAATGCTAATACAGTTGTAACCAGAAGTAACTATAGAGAGAGAGATTACTGAATGAAATATCTTCAAAAGAATAAAATGGATAGCAATACTGCAGCTCCAAACTATACAATAAATTCAATTTAGATAATGCACCGCAATATGCATTGTACAAACATATTAAAAAATCACAAGTTCCCATTGAATGCAGATCGCCTCTGATGTTTAATAAATGGAAAAAATAATTTATTTATATGTAAGGTTAACACCTCTACAATACAATGAATATTTGAACAAATTTACTTTTCGTCGAATAATCAGTAAAAGCAACGTAGAGTAACTGCAGTACAACAAACAATGATCAGATACTTTAATATGGTATGCAAAAATTTTTACCGAAACAATAAGCATATTTCCTTTAATGCTAATTATGAAAGAAAAATACTATTATGGAATATTATTTAATTTGAAAACTGAAGTTTCAATCTAAAGAGTCAAAAATAAAAACGCTAAGCCTAAATAGTCAATAATTATTATCAAACAACAATTTGTTCCCGTATAGAGATGGATTGGTAAGTGATACAAAGACATCATCCACAGTAGAATGCCAATAAATGTTACATAAAGTACTACTGATCGCTTCCAACGTTCGTTTAAAGAATAATACATTTCTGGTTCTGGAAAACCAATGAAGTTGCACAACGCGTGGCAAACAAAGGCAGAAATAAAGTGATCTATCAATGAAAAAAAGTAAAAGAATTTTTTAGAAATCTTTCCGCCATTTCAAATTCTTTCTTACGTGTACGCAAATATATAAAAGTATTGTAAACGCCAAACAAGTAAGTGATGATAAGTCGGTCGCCTATGAAAAAAAACATTTATAATGCCATACATATATAGATATATATTTAAATTGAAAACTAAAACTACAAAAAAAGTACAATGCACGCGTAAGATTTGACGCCATCCACAGACAAAGTCAGTCTTATCCAGCGCATGATGGAGATGCGCAGCAGCGAAATAAATTGGCATGAACAAGACAACAGAAAACGGCTGAAAACACGATGCAGCAACATTAACCATGCAACAACGGAAAACCATCTCTTCACATAAAGGTGCCTAAGAGATATGCTCATTACTTTTCAATATTAATTCAACGACAATGCATGTCACCAGCAAAACGTTTCGCAAAACGATAAGAAACTCTGATGAAGGAATCTGCGAGTGTGATGAAACTACAAATCAAAAAACTATATACATACATATATATATATATATTTGAATTAATTAATTTACAAAAGCAAACACACTCTGAAAATAATTAAAAAGCAATAATGAAATTGGTCCCAGGCAAAACAACTAAAAACCATTCACAATTATGTCGGCATTATTATTTGAAAATTAAGAATACTGTTGTGAGTAGCAGTGGTAACATGAATGCGGCTGGAAGACCTTGCAATCTCAGTCCTAGATATTCAAACGGATCCATATTCTAAAAATGAATATCATTTATAAGTTGTACAACAATAGAATTACCAACTTTGGGTCTCCACAGTTGAGCAAATACTGCCGATATAATAGATGCAAACAATGAACCCGTAAATCGCCTAAAAATCACATTCGCGTCGTCTCTAAATAACAATATTTAATATAAAAAATCCCAGCCTTTTAAAAAATACCTGCATCCATTGCCGCAACTGAACAATCTTGTTAATGAAACAAAAAGTAATGGCGCAGATTGAAAATATAAAATTGCCTCCAAGCTCATCAATTCCTACAAAGTCATGACATGACATTCAATATGCGCAGTTGAAGATTAAAGTCCTTTTACGTCTATGAAAATGCTATATAATCTTCAAAAAATTAATTTCACATTCAATATACTCATATATATATATATATATATATATATATATATATATATATTATAATTGTAGCGATCATTCTATTTCTCTCGAAAAAGTATCATTGCTGAATGCATGCGCTTTTTTCAAATCATCCCCTTTACATGTATTTAGTTGCAGTAAAGCGTAAAAATCAAACAGTAAGTTTTTCATCAACTTTAAAAAAATTGCATAACGTATCAATCGATCACAGCTATTCCAAACCAAAAAACATAACACTTACATTTCACAAAGTATAAAAAAGACTGTCTAGAACAAAGTTCTTCCAAGATTTCAAAAATATAGAAAACGAATATACTTTAAACGCAATTTTATCGCAATTACCAAATCAGTTTACATCAACAATCATTCTGCGAAGGTATTTCAAGAAATCAAGCATCATTAAAAATGAAATTGCTAGACGCAGACCAGAATAACATAAACAACATTCAACACTAAATAACCGTATTTCGGAAATTTCACTTTTTAGCTCGCAAAACAAAATATATTTTCAAAAACTTGACTATTCGCAACATTTGCTTACTTCATGAAATAGGTTGACTTGCTCGTATTTTGAAACAAACCAAAATTTACTACATATTATATTAATATTCGTAAAATGAAGAAAAAATACTATGCATAACAATTTTCATTTTCCAGAAAATAAATTATTAAAGTATACAAAATTATTACAACCAACATTTGTTTAATATTAAAAATAAACTTCATTTATCATGCTTACACAGGTATTAAAACTTGTTTAAAAATTAGATATAATTCTGTATTCTGAATATTCATAGATACTGAACTTTCAATTCGCATTACTTCATCGCAAACATAATATTATATCTCGACCCATACCATAGAAAGAAATAAGTATCAAATGTTGTAAAATCAGAAACAACCAAATCGCATAAGATACAATGTCACGAACCTATTTCCAGGATTTTATCCAAATTTATTGAAGCACAGAGAGATATTAAATGTTCATAACAATCATTTAAATGCATTCAGAAAAAATCACAAATTTCGCAAAAAAATTAATAATATTACTGTTAAACAAAAAGAAACAGTGAAACGTTTGTAACAACTTACAACAAGTATAATGTTATTCTGATATCAAAAGGTACAGATATATGAATTATAAAAACGTTTCATACACAAAAATGAACAAATTTACATACGCAGTTAGAAACAATATACAGTATAATTACAATCAAGCTTAAAATTTTACACTAATTCATAAATTACAAATTCATCAATTAAGGTAAAAGAAAAAATTGAAACGCACAACCAAAAATCGAAAACGCCGACTTAGGGCATTAAAAAATCTAAAACTGAAGTACTGCGCATTTTCATTGAATACCACTTGCTATACAATACTTCCTAAGAAGTAGATCAGGAAATTATTACGAATTTCATATCGAATTTAATATAGAACAAAACGTTGTATGAAGTATTTAAAGAAAAAAAATTTAGCAAAACTATGAAAGCATTGTTTTTGCTGTATAAAAATTATATAAACATTAATGAAACAGCGAAATGGAATTGGGAATGAAATTCAGATCAAAAACATTTACAGTGATCGTTGCATAATCTAATGTCGATGTTTAAAATTAATTCATAACTGCTAGGTAGTTATGGCCTTTATGTGTTGAATTAACGTTTAATAAGTAACTTGAATGTCAAAAATTTGTGAATCACAACTATTGCAATCAAATTAAAATCATTAAAATAAAGTTACAAAAACCTCATACCACGAAACAAAATAAAGTTACAAAAACCTCATAGCACTAAACGATTACTAGTATTACTACTATATTATTCTTCCGTATTCTAAATAAATTCTACTTGATTACTAAAGGAAATCCCAAAAGATTTCCAAGACAAAAATTTTTTACAACCCAAAAGGGTTGCAATCAATGTTTACCTTTAAATGATGCGCAAAGGCTAATATTACATGCTTGAAACGCTCGTTACCATATGTATTCAACTAAACAAAAGGTTGGGTTTTGACAAATGAATTTTAACGGGTTCAATGAAATTCTGAAAAATAACATTTACAGTGGTTGTTACGCTTAGCATAATTCAATGCAGGTATTTAAAATCATCTACTCAAAGTTGTTTTAGTCAAATAGTCAGAATTGGTCGTGTTTATGGCCCTCAAATATCAACGTTTAATAAGTGGCTACAACATTTGATACCATCCCACAAATGATAATCAAAATTCCACTCATTTTTTTTAAATATAATAACCTAGAGTAAACGATATTACTGCGAAAATTATAATTTCAGGCGAAAACTTTCCATTTACTTAAACTACTATCTATCCCAGCATTTTCAATAATTTCAAACTATCACAACTATAATCTCATCATCTGTCTTGCTGGAACCCTGCAAAAATCTTTCAAATGCTTTCAACCTTCTACACCAAATCAATTTTCCTTCATAATAATTGATAAAACTCATTCGTAGGATTCCAGAGTCATCATTGTGGTGTAGCAAAACAAAGAAAATCAAATAAAGGAAACCCCGAGGGGAATCCAAGACAAAAATTCAACACAACCCAAAGGGTTGATATTGATATTTACCTTCGAACAAGTCGTGCAGGTTGCATATTGTTTTCAACTTCACCATTACCATACATATTTAAACTAATGAAAAATTGGGTTTTGCAAATATTTCATCTTACAAAGTACATAGAAAAGCGCTTATAAAACAATCAATAGACATCTGTATCTACTGATACTACTTCTACAGCCAAAATTTAAAAATAAAAATTATCATAGTTTAAATAAAGACAAATTTTACTGCTTTCTGTACATCATAAATCGATTTATATTCTTCATGAAGACCATTCCCACGCCCCAAAATAAACTTGTTTTATTATCATCAAATGTTTAAAATAATTCTATATTATTATATAAAGTATATTCAAATCACTCAGAAAAAAAAAGATTGTTGGAAAGTTTTCGAAAGAAAAGCGTATCCTTCTTCTCAGAACTTGAAAACTGGAATACGGTGAGTTACGTTGGCAGGTTGGAATGATTGCTGCATGGCTCTGGTGACAGTTCGGTCATATTTTTACGAAACAGCATAAGTCAGACAAGCCCGGATTGAATTGAAGATCAGCTAGTAAAGATGGTGCCAAAAAATATAATTCAAACTTGCATTTGCGACTATTTTGCTTGAAATAAATGGGCATTTTTTGTAGTAAACCTTGTAAATGTCAAGTTACTGCAGCTTTTAATAACTCTGCATAATTTTCAACTTTGGATAAGTACACAGCTTGGATATTTTTGGCAGATTCCATGTGCACTTAACCAAGTTCGATTGTACTTGGTGTGTAGAGAAAGGAGACACGTGAGCGATGGTGGTGGATCCTTTCCGGTGAGCACACAGTTAATTTCTTGTGTTTACGACGTTGTTTGTAGCTTTCCACCCCTTGTTTGTTCCTTTTACTGAATAAATAGCGTGAATACTAAATCATTTTCTGTTCTATCACGTGCAAGGTGAACATTATTGTTTTGACCTCCCGCTTATATCTACAGTTCACTGAAAATCAGGTGGTTGAATTTTGGCGCAACATTTCTGCCATTTCGAACCGGATCGTTTTCGGTTACCTCAGAATTTGTCAAATAAGGACAAGTTGTGTTGAGAATGAGTCTCAGAACTGAGGAAGAAAGTTGACGTTCGTCGCGCTGAATCTGAAATTGTGATGGAGAGTTTGCAGTGACTCTCGAAGGAAAAATGTTCACAGATGTATAACCAGCTTACCCTACAAGAAGTGGTGGAGTTTTCTCAATAAGTGAGCGCTCTTCAACTCGATCTTGAAGAAGAACTGGAGCAGGAAGATACGTCGAGGGAGAGGCAGCTGTGGGCTGAGTGGAAAGGACGTTGACAAAATTGGCTTATTGGCGAGGATATCTCTCGGACGCTGCATTCGGTGCCATCCAAGGTCCGTCCGCAGTGGATGAAGACCACGAGTTGGCTTTGCAGCAGCTGAAAGGGCGTGTTGACCAGTCGCTGGTGGCGGTTCAGAAGCACGCCTTGATGATCATTCAGAGCGTGAGCAGTAACAATAAACGCTTAGTCATCTGTGACATATTGTGCAAAGAAGTATACGCATTGTCGACAGTCCTCGAGTGGAAAATCTTTCAGCGGCTGGGATTCTGATCACTCTCAGCCAGGAACGGACTCAATGCGAGTCCGGTGGGACGAAATGTGCTGTCGAACAGTGGCTTGGTAGCGGATCCACCAGTATTCTTGTGATTCAAGAACAGGTTCTGTTGTCCGAAGCTGCAGAGGGATCAAGGGAGTCTGTCCCTTGATCAACCCTGTCGATGGATGAACGAAAGAAAATCAAAGCCCGATGAACAACTGCCTTCTATTACTGTTGAGAACAGCTTCCTTTCTGCCGGAAGAAACAATCTCACAGTGACCGAGTCTGCGGGAAGGCAAACCCTGGGACGAGATACAGAATGGCGAGACGAGACTGCCTCTGTTTCGATTGTTTTGAGCACGGGCTGCGTTCGGCAGAGTGTAAGCGCGGACACAGAAATCAGGGATCATCCATCGGTCAGGTGAATCCAGCTGTCATATCTATGGATTTGTGATCTCTGAGGCAGAACAGAAGACGTCTCGTCAGTCGGAAGGGAAGACATCAGGCCACCTGACTGCAGACGATTATGGCTAGATCTTATGGGGCCCTGGACTTCGGATAACAGTGAATTGCCTGCTGGACTCAGCATCGAAGCACTCTTCATCAAGCAGGATGTCGCAAAAGCACTAGGTTTGGTCGGGAAGGCACATCCAGTGTCAGTTGTGGGGATCGGCAGAGTTCTCTGCGAGTACACTAGTTTGCAGTTAGTGAAGTTCTAGTTCTACCATATTGACAAGGAAAAGAATACTGAGTGTTATTTGCTTGAGCCTCTGATTATGCCGAAATCTTGTAATGACCTCCATATCGCACGTGTATCTGTAGTACATTGGGAAGACACGCGCTTTGTGGAGTTAGTTGCGGATGTAAGTACCGACAAAGAGGATATACCCGTCATGAACGGCAGTGACAATTACTGCCGCTTTATAAGGAATGCAATCTGAAGGGGTGCACCGAATAATCCTGTAACAGTAGAGACTGTATTCGGGGGGATTATTCAAATCAGTGATACCCAAAGTGGACGATATCGCCCTTTGGAGTAAAGGGGCACTTAAGGGAGGGGGTTGGAAAATAATGCAGCACATTGGAAAGAAGCGCGTGAACACAATATTTTATGTTTACATTGATATTTGTTCAGCAGTTGTTTTAAGAATACATATTAATTTTTAATGTAATATGACTCTGTGCAATATCTCTTCCCCATCTTCTGCGCTCATAGGACATACGACTTTTTCTTACCAACATTGAACCCAGTGTAGAGATTAATCGCAACGCACCAAGCCCATCCATCACACTAATTACTTTCTCACTATATGATTATTTCTGAAAGAAGACTCAATTTGAATAAATACTCTGTTTAAAAATTCATTTTTTGGCAATAATTTAGGGGGGGAGCGTTTCAAAAATAAATGAATCTCAGTGGGGCAATAGCCTGAAAAGGTTTGGGAAACACTGATTTAAATGAATAGTCGTGTTTTCAGCCGTGCAAAAATTAACATTCTGCAAGGCACCAACTCCGCGTGACGTAATATTTATTACTCGATAATAAGTTACAAGTCACGGATACTGTATAATGACATGCAAGTAATATTGTAGTGGTACAGTATGATATTGGTATACAACATAAGAAAATCGGAAAATATCTCAAAAAGTTACAGATAAATGTTAAACGGGTACGTTAGTGTTATCTTTCAAATAGTATAATGCATAATCAATATTGAAATACAATATATTTCATTTAACATTTTTCTCAAAATCTTAGTGCACAAACATCCACCGCATCTATAAGAAACCCGAAATGATTAATTATTTACTAAAATGTAATTAATATTAATTTCTACTATATTTAATAAATATTTCTAAAATTAGTACAGTCTCTGTATGAATTAACTCATCACATTAGAGTCCATTGTCTCTGCATTGAAAACTCTGAGTCAGCTAGCCGTTAGCGCTAGAAATTCACTAACATTTTAAAATTCTTACTTATTTTATTTAATTTTCAAAATGCACCACTCCTGCTATTCTCGCTGAATTATTCGTCGTATAAAAACATTGCGTTCAGTATATAAAAAATCATAATTATAAAAATCAACAAAAAATCAATAAGTCAATAATACTTATTAAATAAAGTCCATTATGGTTGATGAAACCGTATACCATTTTTTCTGCACATGTTGGCATTTAAACTTGATTTACTGTAAGAGAATTTGTTCTTACGGTAAAGCAATCGTCATTTGCTGTAATGTAATTGTTGATATCAATATTACTCCAATTTATCAAAAAATCATAATTCAATATCTGGCAGAGTTTATTTGTTAGATATTTATATATGTAACTATAGTTATTTGTGTAATTTTTTATATTAAGTTTGGCTACTAGTTTTGCGTATGACCGTTCGAATCCATCATTGTTGTTATTTAATATTCTGTTGATTATCTGTCGTAATGCTTTATTGTTTATCGAATATTCACTGATATTTTCGGATCAGTATAAAAAGTAGTTTATTATTTTATAACTGATTGTTAGTGCGATGAAAGATGTATATCAGAATATCATTTTAGGTTAACTGAAAATATGGTTGAATATTTTGTATTTTTTTACATAGATTTTGTTTAGAATGGCACCAAGAAAAGGGAGGAAGGAAGATCAACCAGCTGTCGTCAGTGTGGCACCGCAGGCTCCTGAAGGAGTGAAACGATTTGGCGTTGCGCATATATTTGCTTCATTTAACGATACATTTGTTCATATTACAGATTTATCTGGTGAGCATTTAATATTAGATTAATTATGATATTGAACAACATTATTCAGTTGTGTGGAATGTTGAATTTTTGATCAGGTCGAGAGACTATATGTCGAGTTACTGGTGGAATGAAAGTGAAAGCAGATAGAGATGAAGCTTCACCGTACGCAGCCATGTTAGCGGCGCAGGATGCAGCAGAACGTTGCAAAGCGCTTGGAATAACAGCACTGCATATTAAATTAAGAGCAACAGGTGGAACAAAAACAAAAACGCCAGGTCCTGGCGCACAGTCGGCTCTGCGTGCTTTAGCCCGTTCGGGAATGAAGATTGGTCGTATAGAAGATGTAACACCGATTCCATCCGATAGTACACGTCGGAAAGGTGGTCGAAGAGGTCGTCGTCTGTGAAGTATTAACAGACCTGTGATTCGGTTAATAAAGCATGTACCATATGGAAAATGTTTTTTAATTTTGTATATCACATGTGATATGCTATTTTAATCCCAGTTTTTAAATCTGTTCATTCAGAAATCGGACATCGGTTATAATAATGAACATATTGATACTACTATTTTTCTTTTTTGTTTTCAAACGTGAAATATGAACCGTTTAAAGCGTCTTTGTTTGCAGTTATTGAGTGTTCCACCACATGGTATTGGTTGTAGTGGAATTGATGGAGGTGGTGGAATAAGGAATGATTGTTGTGAACCGCAGTTTGCTGAAATGTTAACAAACACGAAATTACATTAATAATATTTGTTGCTGTATTTGATTTTTTTCTCTACTCACGGTAACAATCCTGGGTGATAGAAAACAGCTGAGAGACGGAATTTGTTGGAAAATTCATCTGCGGTCTAAGTGCCGAAGGTAGCTGATAATTGTTTCTCACTTGAGCAGGCGATAATATTGGACGCGGAACATACGTGTTATGTATTTGAGGTGCTGGTTGATATTCAATTTCGGGTCTTGGTCTTGGATAAGATGTGTATCCTTAAAAAATATTTTATTGGACAGTAATATATAACTTTGGTAAATTGTTTACCATATTTTGAAGGTGGTGGATATGGGATGTCGTTTGCTGTTGATGGTATTGGTATTCCTTGATGAACTTCAACGGTCGTTTCCACTGAATGGGGAGGGGCTAGGGTAGTTGGTGAGATGGTTTCAAGTTGTCCATCATCTTCTGCAGGTTGTTCTTGGTCTGCAGTTGTAGCATGAGAAACGGTCGGTTGTTTATCATCATCATCATCATCATCTTTACATTTTAAAACGACCGATTCTTCAAAAGTAGTTGTACTGGGAATTTGTTGCTCAGGGATGTTCACATTGTTGGTTAATTGTTCATGGGTTTGCTGGTTTTCACTTACTGGAGGATTATAATCTTGAGTGAATAATTGATTTTGTTGTTTTGGTGGTGTAGTGTCGTCAACAAAATCATAATCAGTTGCGTAGGGGATATGACGAGAATCTGTTTCTGAATTAACCAATGGATTTGATTGTTCAGAGTTGGAATTTCTGAATAGAATTGCTGAAGAAAGAATAAAACAGAATTTAAATTATAAAAGTTTTAACATCGGTTCAATGGTTTTACCAGAAATAGAAAAGTAAAAGACTAATTTGAATATAATTGGCGAAGTATTCGCCATCAGGTAGTAGAACTGGCTATTTTTGTGCTGGCCAGCAGCAGTTCAGGAAACAACTTATGAATGGAGATGATGCGACTGATGAATGGGACAGAAATAATTGAATGCTTTGGAGCGTATAGTTGTTCACCCAGGAGTGTCTGGTAGAAATTAAGATGACTTTACGTCGGAAGATGAATTGCTTCACCATTTACGCATTGCTGGTGGTCGGTGGATGATAATTAGCGCTAATTCGTCATCAGCAGCAGCTGCATGGAAAATTTACCCCTTCTAATGTCTGTTTGCTCATTTTGTGAACTTTCTTGCTTGAGGCATTGAAAAAAGTTTAAAAAAAAGAAGCAATTCGACAAGTTATCTTACTTTCAGCGTCCTACATTTCCATCCCTTTTCAACCTTGTTGAAAATGATGTAATTTCATTTATTTTCTGTAAAATTATTTTTCTAAACAAATATTCTAAATTATTTTCATATTTTATCAACTAGTTTCATTTTGTGTTTTAATCTTGTTGCTGCTTTAAGCGATATTAAATTGAAAAGATGAAATGATACTTTGCTTATAATAAATAAGCAGGAGGGATTTTATAATTATGATGCACGTAGCTGTGTAAAATGATAATTTTCGACTTTTGCGTGAATACATACATAAGTAGCAGAGCGAACATCAACTGGATAGAGTTCCATTGATGATGTTCTTAGCTTTCGGTCAATATTAAGCAGGTTAAGTTGCATTTTTTTCAGTTTTGCTTATTCCCGCATGTTTTCAATTATATATAATGTTTTTCATAATTTGGGAATTAATTTTCAACGTATGCTTTTACATATTTATTGGATGAAGAAAATTATTTTTAAACAATAAACCATGGTGAATATTCTTGTCTCAGCATCTGAAATTGCAAACAATAAAGATCTTTCTCGAACTTATAGCATGATTAGTAAATAGCGTTTTTGTTTAAACAGTGTTAAATCGACAAGCGTGTATTTTAATTTAGCAAAACATTTTTGCTTATAGGTAGTTTTATGTTAGAAATAGAAGCACCGCGCAAGTGCGTTGCTTCTTTTCTCTGAGTCGTTATGCCACAGTAGTTGATAGCGATCAATTTTGCTTTCCAGGAAAGCCGTTGTTTATTTACTTTCGCGTTTTGATGGTTCTTTTTAATTTCTTGAAAATTTGTCTGTAGACTTCACTGAATTTCATTTATCATATTTTCCCTTAAAAGATTAATTTTTCTCCATTTTGAATTCAATGATGCTTTCATTATTGCAGCAAGACTGATTTTGTACCCATTGTCATGCATCCTGCATCCTTGAATCAAGCAGTCTCAACAAGCTAACAATTCGTGAAGATCGCATCATGTTATACCACATCCACTACTACTAATACATCTGCTGACTTTATCGTCTTCTGATTAGCCACGATGTGGGCAATCATTTACTTTACTAAATTTACTAAAGGAACTTACTATCAATCAAGTGAATAATGTGGAGACTAAGATTTTGCTTCAAAATCTGCGTGAAAATCAATGCATTAAAAATCTTGAAATAAATTAATCTCTTAATAAAATCAAATTGTATTTACAGGGTACAGAAATGCATGAAACAAGCTTGGCAAAAATTTAACGCTCAAAATATTATCATAAATCAAATGAATTAGCACAATTCACATGGTCTTTAACCTAAAACGTTAGCATTCAGGGAGTCAAGTGATTCCTCGGACAAAACTCGATTTGCCAAACTACTTTCGAGTAGGGGGTTTCCGCCCTAAAGTCAAGTCAAAAATGGCATCAAATTTTTTCACGACAAAACCTAACATTTAACACTCCCTGAGATTGCCGGCAGTGAGGGAAAAGTATTGTCATAGGATTCTGCTTTTTTGCCTGCACTGCACCAAATGTAACCATATGTATAGGCATATGCCAAAACTACAGAAAGGGCTTAGAAGAACGTAGTCGTTTTGAAACCCAAAAAACCGAAAATAGACCTGAGTTTGCTATCCAAATGTGCAGAATAACGTGCTGCACTTAAGTATATTATTTGTTTCACGAAATTTAACAAACTAAGCCCACACGAAGAAAAGAACTGAAAAATGACGTACTATCCAATAAAACATATCGTACTATCCAATGAAACAAATATCATAAAAATTGAACATACTTCCAACCCTTTACACGTGTTTTTCTAAACTGAGATGAGCCCCACCCCAAGAATCCAACAACGTACCTAACACCAACAATCTATCAAAGGCTTAAAGTAGAAACAAGATTAAAACACAAAATGAAACTAGTTGATAAAATATGAAAAATAATTTAGAATATTTGTTTAGAAAAATAATTTTACAGAAAATAAATGAAATTACATCATTTTCAACAAGGTTGAAAAGGGATGGAAATGTAGGACGCTGAAAGTAAGATAACTTGTCGAATTGCTTCTTTTTTTTTAAACTTTTTTCAATGCCTCAAGCAAGAAAGTTCACAAAAATGAGCAAACAGACATTAGAAGGGGTAAATTTCCATGCAGCTGCTGCTGATGACGAATTAGCGCTAATTATCATCCACCGACCACCAGCAATGCGTAAATGGTGAAGCAATTCATCTTCCGACGTAAAGTCATCTTAATTTCTACCAGACACTCCTGGGTGAACAACTATACGCTCCAAAGCATTCAATTATTTCTGTCCATTCATCAGTCGCATCATCTCCATTCATAAGTTGTTTCCTGAACTGCTGCTGGCCAGCACAAAAATAGCCAGTTTCTACTACCTGATGGCGAATACTTCGCCAATTATATTCAAATTAGTCTTTTACTTTTCTATTTCTGGTAAAACCATTGAACCGATGTTAAAACTTTTATAATTTAAATTCTGTTTTATTCTTCTTCAGCAATTCTATTCAGAAATTCCAACTCTGAACAATCAAATCCATTGGTTAATTCAGAAACAGATTCTCGTCATATCCCCTACGCAACTGATTATGATTTTGTTGACGACACTACACCACCAAAACAACAAAATCAATTATTCACTCAAGATTATAATCCTCCAGTAAGTGAAAACCAGCAAACCCATGAACAATTAACCAACAATGTGAACATCCCTGAGCAACAAATTCCCAGTACAACTACTTTTGAAGAATCGGTCGTTTTAAAATGTAAAGATGATGATGATGATGATGATAAACAACCGACCGTTTCTCATGCTACAACTGCAGACCAAGAACAACCTGCAGAAGATGATGGACAACTTGAAACCATCTCACCAACTACCCTAGCCCCTCCCCATTCAGTGGAAACGACCGTTGAAGTTCATCAAGGAATACCAATACCATCAACAGCAAACGACATCCCATATCCACCACTTCAAAATATGGTAACAATTTACCAAAGTTATATATTACTGTCCAATAAAATATTTTTTAAGGATACACATCTTATCCAAGACCAAGACCCGAAATTGAATATCAACCAGCACCTCAATACATAACACGTATGTTCCGCGTCCAATATTATCGCCTGCTCAAGTGAGAAACAATTATCAGCTACCTTCGGCACTTAGACCGCAGATGAATTTTCCAACAAATTCCGTCTCTCAGCTGTTTTCTATCACCCAGGATTGTTACCGTGAGTAGAGAAAAAAATCAAATACAGCAACAAATATTATTAATGTAATTTCGTGTTTGTTAACATTTCAGCAAACTGCGGTTCACAACAATCATTCCTTATTCCACCACCTCCATCAATTCCACTACAACCAATACCATGTGGTGGAACACTCAATAACTGCAAACAAAGACGCTTTAAACGGTTCATATTTCACGTTTGAAAACAAAAAGAAAAATAGTAGTATCAATATGTTCATTATTATAACCGATGTCCGATTTCTGAATGAACAGATTTAAAACTGGGATTAAAATAGCATATCACATGTGATATAACAAAATTAAAAAACATTTTCCATATGGTACATGCTTTATTAACCGAATCACAGGTCTGTTAATACTTCACAGACGACGACCTCTTCGACCACCTTTCCGACGTGTACTATCGGATGGAATCGGTGTTACATCTTCTATACGACCAATCTTCATTCCCGAACGGGCTAAGCACGCAGAGCCGACTGTGCGCCAGGACCTGGCGTTTTTGTTTTTGTTCCACCTGTTGCTCTTAATTTAATATGCAGTGCTGTTATTCCAAGCGCTTTGCAACGTTCTGCTGCATCCTGCGCCGCTAACATGGCTGCGTACGGTGAAGCTTCATCTCTATCTGCTTTCACTTTCATT
>LKDY01000444.1:0-25846 GCA_002221485.1 Trichinella murrelli | reverse complement strand
ACCAACTCGGCAGTTAACAAAACAGTTCACGAAATCTTGAGATGCTGGTTCAGCATGTAGATATCTCTTGTCATAGATTCTTGAACTGCCTGCTGATAGGTTGCATACTGCTGCTGGCATTGTTCAGCACACATTTTCCAGTTTCGGTTCTCAACTACAATAAAATGAATGCAATAATAAATGGCTGTGTGAAAATCAACATAACGTCATATTGTTATTTATGTATTTATATTTTTCATTTATATAAATCTGCAAATAAATATTCTTGAACTTACCATATCGTCAAACACACCAGCTGACACCCTGAAAAATGTTTCACACATTTAATACTTGAAACGTGAAATAAATCAGCATTTTTCAGTATGCAAATAAGTTCTGAACTTTCAAAACCATATTTATTTAGCTCATGTTATTGACTTTTTCCAATATTACTCTTCCAAAGTGCATGTGCTATGCATTATTTTATTACATTTGATGGATTACATAATGCAATAGTTAATTATGTTCAAAAAAATAAATGCACTGGCAGAATTTGCATTTCTAGATATTATACATTGAAATTATTTTCAAATGACACACTCTTTCATGAATAATTGTGATCAAAAAATTATGTATTTTGCTTTTCAATTTAGCATATGATATTTATTTTCATCCATTTAATTAGCTGCTGCGATTGCTATGCCCATTATTTTATTCGACTCTTATACTATCTATTATGCATTATTATTCTATACTTTTTTATTATGCTAAAACCAAATAGTGACAAATTTCACGTTTGAAATATGAGAATTACTACTTACGTGTAAAATGCAATAGCGAGAATGCACAGAAAGAATTTCATTTTGAAAATTTGTTAATGTATGATGTTTTGGTGTGGTTTTTCCTTTTATAGTAAAATGTCATAAAAAAGCAAGTGGGCTGTGTTTTTGTAAATATTAACAAATCTGCAACTGATTAAATACACTTTTGATGCAGGGGATGATTCCTGTAATGTGACATGGGAAATAAATATTTATTATTCTACAAATTAAAAGCTACTTTTCAAGAATGAAAATATGCGCGCAATTATTCAGGGTATTATAGCATAAATGGTTATTCAATTATTGCAATTATAGTTATGACAGGCATGCATATACTTATAAATATACTGCTGTTTATTGGAATTTAGTTCTAAATGTTTGGTAAACAAATAACAATTTTTGTAAATACCATATTTTTCTGATATTTTCCTGAAAAGTCTGCTTAAAAATCGTCATGCTGCAATTGATAACATTATAGTGCTACTTTGTTCCATAGAAATTTACATACATGGAATTGAAATTAAAAAACACTTTCAGAGTAATAATCAGTAAATACTGGCATTGTGAATGGGGTGGAATTTTCTAATGATCACTGAAAAAATTTTCGCCTCTTTACATGATAATTAAAGTTGAAATAAAATCTGAAATTAATGAATGCATGAAGAATAATGCTGATCAGACCGTTTGGAGCTGTTTCTTTTTGCTTTATTCGCTTTCATATGGTAAGCAGCATTGGACGAATTTAATTGTGCACTACTGTATTAACCTACTGATGGATTGTTCGCGGTATGTGCAGTTTTGGATTACTGGGTTACTTTACCCGGATTTTGAAAAGTGCGTAAAAAAGCTTGAATAATATCAGTTACATCCAAATTTTTTCAAAGAAACCACTGCAATAATTTTATGTTGTTTTATCAAAAATTGATAAATTAAAATCATCATCTTCTTTCTACGTGTCACAAAATAGAACAAAACCGCCTTCGCAGCAGTTATTTATTCTTTTGACATGGCAGACTGATCATGGTAATGTTCTCCAGTCACATGGTAATTAGCACTGCAGAATGCTGGTTCTACATTTTGCTGACACAACTGCTAATTTTTTTGCCCTCTTTTCCTCCACACAACTAGCATCTTTTTCCTACACTTTTTGTATTGTATAGAGATATATAAGCAGACGTTGTGGAAGAAATGCACATCCCAAATTGTATTCTTAGGCCACCTGTAAATAATGTGCCGTGAAACATTACACCCAATCAAAACAAAATGCTTTTTATATGATTTACACTTTCATATTGTTGTACTGATATTTTGCTTCCTGTTATACTGGCTATTTCTTTTGGTGTTTCTGTCATCAGCTGCTTGTTTGTATTTTTTTATCTTTACTTGATATTCGATGTTTCCAGTAGAAGATCGTTTCTGATGGAATGTGGAAAGAGTCTTCCAAGCAGCATTTTCAACAAACGTGCACCGAATCCGTCTCCTTACTCAGTGAGACATGCAATTGAACGTTTTGGAATATAGACAACAGCAAAGCGGCTAATAGCTGAGAAGAACGAAAATGAGATCGGCAAGAGAGGCCCGTTTTGTGACAGTAAAAGGGACGGAAAAGTCAGTACCTGTTGCATCACGTGTGAAACACCATGTTTCACTGATTCAACATTTGTTATTCAATATGAATTTACATAATAATATATGCGATGCAGTAACAGTGATTTCTAAAATTATCGATGAAAATGTAAAACAAAATTAATTAACAAAATTTATAAAATGTAAACTTTCATTATAAATGTTTCTGCATGCACAAATTATTGCATAATGGAAGGCTGCCAACAGCAATACGCATTGCATGTTGAAATATTGCAAATGTGAAAACAGGAGATTGCAATTAATTCACAAAGATAATGCAACAGATTTATCTATTTCTAGTTATAAAACTTTGCTTTCAACGTTGGGTCATTTCATTTACAGATAATTTCATGTATGTAAAAACTTTAAAATAGAAATAATTCAAAACAATATTACTTACTCAACGGACAACTTTAATGAAATCAAAATATAACAATTGCAAAATGAAAACTTTCTTTTAATAATTAAAAATCACACATAAATGAATATACAAAAATGAATATTTTCATATGGCTTGTCAATATTTTAAGATAAATGACGGCATTTTATGATCATCGCAGACCAAGAAGACCAACTCGGCAGTTAACAAAACAGTTCACGAAATCTTGAGATGCTGGTTCAGCATGTAGATATCCTCTTGTCATAGATTCTTGAACTGCCTGCTGATAGGTTGCATACTGCTGCTGGCATTGTTCAGCACACAATTTTCCAGTTTCGGTTCTCAACTACAATAAAATGAATGCAATAATAAATGGCTGTGTGAAAATCAACATAACGTCATATTGTTATTTATGTATTTTATATTTTTCATTTATATAAATCTGCAAATAAATATTCTTGAACTTACCATATCGTCAAACACACCAGCTGACACCCTGAAAAATGTTTCACACATTTAATACTTGAAACGTGAAATAAATCAGCATTTTTCAGTATGCAAATAAGTTCTGAACTTTCAAAACCATATTTATTTAGCTCATGTTATTGACTTTTTCCAATATTACTCTTCCAAAGTGCATGTGCTATGCATTATTTTATTACATTTGATGGATTACATAATGCAATAGTTAATTATGTTCAAAAAAATAAATGCACTGGCAGAATTTGCATTTCTAGATATTATACATTGAAATTAATTTTCAAATGACACACTCTTTCATGAAATAAATTGTGATCAAAAAATTATGTATTTTGCTTTTCAATTTAGCATATGATATTTATTTTCATCCATTTAATTAGCTGCTGCGATTGCTATGCCCATTATTTTATTCGACTCTTATACTATCTATTATGCATTATTATTCTATACTTTTTTTATTATGCTAAAACCAAATAGTGACAAATTTCACGTTTGAAATATGAGAATTACTACTTACGTGTAAAATGCAATAGCGAGAATGCACAGAAAGAATTTCATTTTGAAAAATTTGTTAATGTATGATGTTCTTGGTGTGGTTTTTCCTTTTATAGTAAAATGTCATAAAAAAGCAAGTGGGCTGTGTTTTTGTAAATATTAACAAATCTGCAACTGATTAAATACACTTTTGATGCAGGGGATGATTCCTGTAATGTGACATGGGAAATAAATATTTATTATTTCTACAAATTAAAAGCTACTTTTCAAGAATTGAAAATATGCGCGCAATTATTCCAGGGTATTATAGCATAAATGGTTATTCAATTATTGCAATTATAGTTATGACAGGCATGCATATACTTATAAATATACTGCTGTTTATTGGAATTTAGTTCTAAATGTTTGGTAAACAAATAACAATTTTTGTAAATACCATATTTTTCTGATATTTTCCTGAAAAGTCTGCTTAAAAATCGTCATGCTGCAATTGATAACATTATAGTGCTACTTTGTTCCATAGAAATTTACATACATGGAATTGAAATTAAAAAACACTTTCAGAGTAATAAATCCGTAAATACTGGCATTGTGAATGGGGTGGAATTTTCTAATGATCACTGAAAAAATTTTCGCCTCTTTACATGATAATTAAAGTTGAAATAAAATCTGAAATTAATGAATGCATGAAGAATAATGCTGATCAGACCGTTTGGAGCTGTTTCTTTTTGCTTTATTCGCTTTCATATGGTAAGCAGCATTGGACGAATTTAATTGTGCACTACTGTATTAACCTACTGATGGATTGTTCGCGGTATGTGCAGTTTTGGATTACTGGGTTACTTTACCCGGATTTTGAAAAGTGCGTAAAAAAGCTTGAATAATATCAGTTACATCCAAATTTTTTCAAAGAAACCACTGCAATAATTTTATGTTGTTTTATCAAAAATTGATAAATTAAAATCATCATCTTCTTTCTACGTGTCACAAAATAGAACAAAACCGCCTTCGCAGCAGTTATTTTATTCTTTTGACATGGCAGACTGATCATGGTAATGTTCTCCAGTCACATGGTAATTAGCACTGCAGAATGCTGGTTCTACATTTTGCTGACACAACTGCTAATTTTTTTGCCCTCTTTTCCTCCACACAACTAGCATCTTTTTCCTACACTTTTTGTATTGTATAGAGATATATAAGCAGACGTTGTGGAAGAAATGCACATCCCAAATTGTATTCTTAGGCCACCTGTAAATAATGTGCCGTGAAACATTACACCCAATCAAAACAAAATGCTTTTTATATGATTTACACTTTCATATTGTTGTACTGATATTTTGCTTCCTGTTATACTGGCTATTTCTTTTGGTGTTTCTGTCATCAGCTGCTTGTTTGTATTTTTTTATCTTTACTTGATATTCGATGTTTCCAGTAGAAGATCGTTTCTGATGGAATGTGGAAAGAGTCTTCCAAGCAGCATTTTCAACAAACGTGCACCGAATCCGTCTCCTTACTCAGTGAGACATGCAATTGAACGTTTTGGAATATAGACAACAGCAAAGCGGCTAATAGCTGAGAAGAACGAAAATGAGATCGGCAAGAGAGGCCCGTTTTGTGACAGTAAAAGGGACGGAAAAGTCAGTACCTGTTGCATCACGTGTGAAACACCATGTTTCACTGATTCAACATTTGTTATTCAATATGAATTTACATAATAATATATGCGATGCAGTAACAGTGATTTCTAAAATTATCGATGAAAATGTAAAACAAAATTAATTAACAAAATTTATAAAATGTAAACTTTCATTATAAATGTTTCTGCATGCACAAATTATTGCATAATGGAAGGCTGCCAACAGCAATACGCATTGCATGTTGAAATATTGCAAATGTGAAAACAGGAGATTGCAATTAATTCACAAAGATAATGCAACAGATTTATCTATTTCTAGTTATAAAACTTTGCTTTCAACGTTGGGTCATTTCATTTACAGATAATTTCATGTATGTAAAAACTTTAAAATAGAAATAATTCAAAACAATATTACTTACTCAACGGACAACTTTAATGAAATCAAAATATAACAATTGCAAAATGAAAACTTTCTTTTAATAATTAAAAATCACACATAAATGAATATACAAAAATGAATATTTTCATATGGCTTGTCAATATTTTAAGATAAATGACGGCATTTTATGATCATCGCAGACCAAGAAGACCAACTCGGCAGTTAACAAAACAGTTCACGAAATCTTGAGATGCTGGTTCAGCATGTAGATATCCTCTTGTCATAGATTCTTGAACTGCCTGCTGATAGGTTGCATACTGCTGCTGGCATTGTTCAGCACACAATTTTCCAGTTTCGGTTCTCAACTACAATAAAATGAATGCAATAATAAATGGCTGTGTGAAAATCAACATAACGTCATATTGTTATTTATGTATTTTATATTTTTCATTTATATAAATCTGCAAATAAATATTCTTGAACTTACCATATCGTCAAACACACCAGCTGACACCCTGAAAAATGTTTCACACATTTAATACTTGAAACGTGAAATAAATCAGCATTTTTCAGTATGCAAATAAGTTCTGAACTTTCAAAACCATATTTATTTAGCTCATGTTATTGACTTTTTCCAATATTACTCTTCCAAAGTGCATGTGCTATGCATTATTTTATTACATTTGATGGATTACATAATGCAATAGTTAATTATGTTCAAAAAAATAAATGCACTGGCAGAATTTGCATTTCTAGATATTATACATTGAAATTAATTTTCAAATGACACACTCTTTCATGAAATAAATTGTGATCAAAAAATTATGTATTTTGCTTTTCAATTTAGCATATGATATTTATTTTCATCCATTTAATTAGCTGCTGCGATTGCTATGCCCATTATTTTATTCGACTCTTATACTATCTATTATGCATTATTATTCTATACTTTTTTTATTATGCTAAAACCAAATAGTGACAAATTTCACGTTTGAAATATGAGAATTACTACTTACGTGTAAAATGCAATAGCGAGAATGCACAGAAAGAATTTCATTTTGAAAAATTTGTTAATGTATGATGTTCTTGGTGTGGTTTTTCCTTTTATAGTAAAATGTCATAAAAAAGCAAGTGGGCTGTGTTTTTGTAAATATTAACAAATCTGCAACTGATTAAATACACTTTTGATGCAGGGGATGATTCCTGTAATGTGACATGGGAAATAAATATTTATTATTTCTACAAATTAAAAGCTACTTTTCAAGAATTGAAAATATGCGCGCAATTATTCCAGGGTATTATAGCATAAATGGTTATTCAATTATTGCAATTATAGTTATGACAGGCATGCATATACTTATAAATATACTGCTGTTTATTGGAATTTAGTTCTAAATGTTTGGTAAACAAATAACAATTTTTGTAAATACCATATTTTTCTGATATTTTCCTGAAAAGTCTGCTTAAAAATCGTCATGCTGCAATTGATAACATTATAGTGCTACTTTGTTCCATAGAAATTTACATACATGGAATTGAAATTAAAAAACACTTTCAGAGTAATAAATCCGTAAATACTGGCATTGTGAATGGGGTGGAATTTTCTAATGATCACTGAAAAAATTTTCGCCTCTTTACATGATAATTAAAGTTGAAATAAAATCTGAAATTAATGAATGCATGAAGAATAATGCTGATCAGACCGTTTGGAGCTGTTTCTTTTTGCTTTATTCGCTTTCATATGGTAAGCAGCATTGGACGAATTTAATTGTGCACTACTGTATTAACCTACTGATGGATTGTTCGCGGTATGTGCAGTTTTGGATTACTGGGTTACTTTACCCGGATTTTGAAAAGTGCGTAAAAAGCTTGAATAATATCAGTTACATCCAAATTTTTTCAAAGAAACCACTGCAATAATTTTATGTTGTTTTATCAAAAATTGATAAATTAAAATCATCATCTTCTTTCTACGTGTCACAAAATAGAACAAAACCGCCTTCGCAGCAGTTATTTTATTCTTTTGACATGGCAGACTGATCATGGTAATGTTCTCCAGTCACATGGTAATTAGCACTGCAGAATGCTGGTTCTACATTTTGCTGACACAACTGCTAATTTTTTTGCCCTCTTTTCCTCCACACAACTAGCACTTTTTCCTACACTTTTTGTATTGTATAGAGATATATAAGCAGACGTTGTGGAAGAAATGCACATCCCAAATTGTATTCTTAGGCCACCTGTAAATAATGTGCCGTGAAACATTACACCCAATCAAAACAAAATGCTTTTTATATGATTTACACTTTCATATTGTTGTACTGATATTTTGCTTCCTGTTATACTGGCTATTTCTTTTGGTGTTTCTGTCATCAGCTGCTTGTTTGTATTTTTTTATCTTTACTTGATATTCGATGTTTCCAGTAGAAGATCGTTTCTGATGGAATGTGGAAAGAGTCTTCCAAGCAGCATTTTCAACAAACGTGCACCGAATCCGTCTCCTTACTCAGTGAGACATGCAATTGAACGTTTTGGAATATAGACAACAGCAAAGCGGCTAATAGCTGAGAAGAACGAAAATGAGATCGGCAAGAGAGGCCCGTTTTGTGACAGTAAAAGGGACGGAAAAGTCAGTACCTGTTGCATCACGTGTGAAACACCATGTTTCACTGATTCAACATTTGTTATTCAATATGAATTTACATAATAATATATGCGATGCAGTAACAGTGATTTCTAAAATTATCGATGAAAATGTAAAACAAAATTAATTAACAAAATTTATAAAATGTAAACTTTCATTATAAATGTTTCTGCATGCACAAATTATTGCATAATGGAAGGCTGCCAACAGCAATACGCATTGCATGTTGAAATATTGCAAATGTGAAAACAGGAGATTGCAATTAATTCACAAAGATAATGCAACAGATTTATCTATTTCTAGTTATAAAACTTTGCTTTCAACGTTGGGTCATTTCATTTACAGATAATTTCATGTATGTAAAAACTTTAAAATAGAAATAATTCAAAACAATATTACTTACTCAACGGACAACTTTAATGAAATCAAAATATAACAATTGCAAAATGAAAACTTTCTTTTAATAATTAAAAATCACACATAAATGAATATACAAAAATGAATATTTTCATATGGCTTGTCAATATTTTAAGATAAATGACGGCATTTTATGATCATCGCAGACCAAGAAGACCAACTCGGCAGTTAACAAAACAGTTCACGAAATCTTGAGATGCTGGTTCAGCATGTAGATATCCTCTTGTCATAGATTCTTGAACTGCCTGCTGATAGGTTGCATACTGCTGCTGGCATTGTTCAGCACACAATTTTCCAGTTTCGGTTCTCAACTACAATAAAATGAATGCAATAATAAATGGCTGTGTGAAAATCAACATAACGTCATATTGTTATTTATGTATTTTATATTTTTCATTTATATAAATCTGCAAATAAATATTCTTGAACTTACCATATCGTCAAACACACCAGCTGACACCCTGAAAAATGTTTCACACATTTAATACTTGAAACGTGAAATAAATCAGCATTTTTCAGTATGCAAATAAGTTCTGAACTTTCAAAACCATATTTATTTAGCTCATGTTATTGACTTTTTCCAATATTACTCTTCCAAAGTGCATGTGCTATGCATTATTTTATTACATTTGATGGATTACATAATGCAATAGTTAATTATGTTCAAAAAAATAAATGCACTGGCAGAATTTGCATTTCTAGATATTATACATTGAAATTAATTTTCAAATGACACACTCTTTCATGAAATAAATTGTGATCAAAAAATTATGTATTTTGCTTTTCAATTTAGCATATGATATTTATTTTCATCCATTTAATTAGCTGCTGCGATTGCTATGCCCATTATTTTATTCGACTCTTATACTATCTATTATGCATTATTATTCTATACTTTTTTTATTATGCTAAAACCAAATAGTGACAAATTTCACGTTTGAAATATGAGAATTACTACTTACGTGTAAAATGCAATAGCGAGAATGCACAGAAAGAATTTCATTTTGAAAAATTTGTTAATGTATGATGTTCTTGGTGTGGTTTTTCCTTTTATAGTAAAATGTCATAAAAAAGCAAGTGGGCTGTGTTTTTGTAAATATTAACAAATCTGCAACTGATTAAATACACTTTTGATGCAGGGGATGATTCCTGTAATGTGACATGGGAAATAAATATTTATTATTTCTACAAATTAAAAGCTACTTTTCAAGAATTGAAAATATGCGCGCAATTATTCCAGGGTATTATAGCATAAATGGTTATTCAATTATTGCAATTATAGTTATGACAGGCATGCATATACTTATAAATATACTGCTGTTTATTGGAATTTAGTTCTAAATGTTTGGTAAACAAATAACAATTTTTGTAAATACCATATTTTTCTGATATTTTCCTGAAAAGTCTGCTTAAAAATCGTCATGCTGCAATTGATAACATTATAGTGCTACTTTGTTCCATAGAAATTTACATACATGGAATTGAAATTAAAAAACACTTTCAGAGTAATAAATCCGTAAATACTGGCATTGTGAATGGGGTGGAATTTTCTAATGATCACTGAAAAAATTTTCGCCTCTTTACATGATAATTAAAGTTGAAATAAAATCTGAAATTAATGAATGCATGAAGAATAATGCTGATCAGACCGTTTGGAGCTGTTTCTTTTTGCTTTATTCGCTTTCATATGGTAAGCAGCATTGGACGAATTTAATTGTGCACTACTGTATTAACCTACTGATGGATTGTTCGCGGTATGTGCAGTTTTGGATTACTGGGTTACTTTACCCGGATTTTGAAAAGTGCGTAAAAAAGCTTGAATAATATCAGTTACATCCAAATTTTTTCAAAGAAACCACTGCAATAATTTTATGTTGTTTTATCAAAAATTGATAAATTAAAATCATCATCTTCTTTCTACGTGTCACAAAATAGAACAAAACCGCCTTCGCAGCAGTTATTTTATTCTTTTGACATGGCAGACTGATCATGGTAATGTTCTCCAGTCACATGGTAATTAGCACTGCAGAATGCTGGTTCTACATTTTGCTGACACAACTGCTAATTTTTTTGCCCTCTTTTCCTCCACACAACTAGCATCTTTTTCCTACACTTTTTGTATTGTATAGAGATATATAAGCAGACGTTGTGGAAGAAATGCACATCCCAAATTGTATTCTTAGGCCACCTGTAAATAATGTGCCGTGAAACATTACACCCAATCAAAACAAAATGCTTTTTATATGATTTACACTTTCATATTGTTGTACTGATATTTTGCTTCCTGTTATACTGGCTATTTCTTTTGGTGTTTCTGTCATCAGCTGCTTGTTTGTATTTTTTTATCTTTACTTGATATTCGATGTTTCCAGTAGAAGATCGTTTCTGATGGAATGTGGAAAGAGTCTTCCAAGCAGCATTTTCAACAAACGTGCACCGAATCCGTCTCCTTACTCAGTGAGACATGCAATTGAACGTTTTGGAATATAGACAACAGCAAAGCGGCTAATAGCTGAGAAGAACGAAAATGAGATCGGCAAGAGAGGCCCGTTTTGTGACAGTAAAAGGGACGGAAAAGTCAGTACCTGTTGCATCACGTGTGAAACACCATGTTTCACTGATTCAACATTTGTTATTCAATATGAATTTACATAATAATATATGCGATGCAGTAACAGTGATTTCTAAAATTATCGATGAAAATGTAAAACAAAATTAATTAACAAAATTTATAAAATGTAAACTTTCATTATAAATGTTTCTGCATGCACAAATTATTGCATAATGGAAGGCTGCCAACAGCAATACGCATTGCATGTTGAAATATTGCAAATGTGAAAACAGGAGATTGCAATTAATTCACAAAGATAATGCAACAGATTTATCTATTTCTAGTTATAAAACTTTGCTTTCAACGTTGGGTCATTTCATTTACAGATAATTTCATGTATGTAAAAACTTTAAAATAGAAATAATTCAAAACAATATTACTTACTCAACGGACAACTTTAATGAAATCAAAATATAACAATTGCAAAATGAAAACTTTCTTTTAATAATTAAAAATCACACATAAATGAATATACAAAAATGAATATTTTCATATGGCTTGTCAATATTTTAAGATAAATGACGGCATTTTATGATCATCGCAGACCAAGAAGACCAACTCGGCAGTTAACAAAACAGTTCACGAAATCTTGAGATGCTGGTTCAGCATGTAGATATCCTCTTGTCATAGATTCTTGAACTGCCTGCTGATAGGTTGCATACTGCTGCTGGCATTGTTCAGCACACAATTTTCCAGTTTCGGTTCTCAACTACAATAAAATGAATGCAATAATAAATGGCTGTGTGAAAATCAACATAACGTCATATTGTTATTTATGTATTTTATATTTTTCATTTATATAAATCTGCAAATAAATATTCTTGAACTTACCATATCGTCAAACACACCAGCTGACACCCTGAAAAATGTTTCACACATTTAATACTTGAAACGTGAAATAAATCAGCATTTTTCAGTATGCAAATAAGTTCTGAACTTTCAAAACCATATTTATTTAGCTCATGTTATTGACTTTTTCCAATATTACTCTTCCAAAGTGCATGTGCTATGCATTATTTTATTACATTTGATGGATTACATAATGCAATAGTTAATTATGTTCAAAAAAATAAATGCACTGGCAGAATTTGCATTTCTAGATATTATACATTGAAATTAATTTTCAAATGACACACTCTTTCATGAAATAAATTGTGATCAAAAAATTATGTATTTTGCTTTTCAATTTAGCATATGATATTTATTTTCATCCATTTAATTAGCTGCTGCGATTGCTATGCCCATTATTTTATTCGACTCTTATACTATCTATTATGCATTATTATTCTATACTTTTTTTATTATGCTAAAACCAAATAGTGACAAATTTCACGTTTGAAATATGAGAATTACTACTTACGTGTAAAATGCAATAGCGAGAATGCACAGAAAGAATTTCATTTTGAAAAATTTGTTAATGTATGATGTTCTTGGTGTGGTTTTTCCTTTTATAGTAAAATGTCATAAAAAAGCAAGTGGGCTGTGTTTTTGTAAATATTAACAAATCTGCAACTGATTAAATACACTTTTGATGCAGGGGATGATTCCTGTAATGTGACATGGGAAATAAATATTTATTATTTCTACAAATTAAAAGCTACTTTTCAAGAATTGAAAATATGCGCGCAATTATTCCAGGGTATTATAGCATAAATGGTTATTCAATTATTGCAATTATAGTTATGACAGGCATGCATATACTTATAAATATACTGCTGTTTATTGGAATTTAGTTCTAAATGTTTGGTAAACAAATAACAATTTTTGTAAATACCATATTTTTCTGATATTTTCCTGAAAAGTCTGCTTAAAAATCGTCATGCTGCAATTGATAACATTATAGTGCTACTTTGTTCCATAGAAATTTACATACATGGAATTGAAATTAAAAAACACTTTCAGAGTAATAAATCCGTAAATACTGGCATTGTGAATGGGGTGGAATTTTCTAATGATCACTGAAAAAATTTTCGCCTCTTTACATGATAATTAAAGTTGAAATAAAATCTGAAATTAATGAATGCATGAAGAATAATGCTGATCAGACCGTTTGGAGCTGTTTCTTTTTGCTTTATTCGCTTTCATATGGTAAGCAGCATTGGACGAATTTAATTGTGCACTACTGTATTAACCTACTGATGGATTGTTCGCGGTATGTGCAGTTTTGGATTACTGGGTTACTTTACCCGGATTTTGAAAAGTGCGTAAAAAAGCTTGAATAATATCAGTTACATCCAAATTTTTTCAAAGAAACCACTGCAATAATTTTATGTTGTTTTATCAAAAATTGATAAATTAAAATCATCATCTTCTTTCTACGTGTCACAAAATAGAACAAAACCGCCTTCGCAGCAGTTATTTTATTCTTTTGACATGGCAGACTGATCATGGTAATGTTCTCCAGTCACATGGTAATTAGCACTGCAGAATGCTGGTTCTACATTTTGCTGACACAACTGCTAATTTTTTTGCCCTCTTTTCCTCCACACAACTAGCATCTTTTTCCTACACTTTTTGTATTGTATAGAGATATATAAGCAGACGTTGTGGAAGAAATGCACATCCCAAATTGTATTCTTAGGCCACCTGTAAATAATGTGCCGTGAAACATTACACCCAATCAAAACAAAATGCTTTTTATATGATTTACACTTTCATATTGTTGTACTGATATTTTGCTTCCTGTTATACTGGCTATTTCTTTTGGTGTTTCTGTCATCAGCTGCTTGTTTGTATTTTTTTATCTTTACTTGATATTCGATGTTTCCAGTAGAAGATCGTTTCTGATGGAATGTGGAAAGAGTCTTCCAAGCAGCATTTTCAACAAACGTGCACCGAATCCGTCTCCTTACTCAGTGAGACATGCAATTGAACGTTTTGGAATATAGACAACAGCAAAGCGGCTAATAGCTGAGAAGAACGAAAATGAGATCGGCAAGAGAGGCCCGTTTTGTGACAGTAAAAGGGACGGAAAAGTCAGTACCTGTTGCATCACGTGTGAAACACCATGTTTCACTGATTCAACATTTGTTATTCAATATGAATTTACATAATAATATATGCGATGCAGTAACAGTGATTTCTAAAATTATCGATGAAAATGTAAAACAAAATTAATTAACAAAATTTATAAAATGTAAACTTTCATTATAAATGTTTCTGCATGCACAAATTATTGCATAATGGAAGGCTGCCAACAGCAATACGCATTGCATGTTGAAATATTGCAAATGTGAAAACAGGAGATTGCAATTAATTCACAAAGATAATGCAACAGATTTATCTATTTCTAGTTATAAAACTTTGCTTTCAACGTTGGGTCATTTCATTTACAGATAATTTCATGTATGTAAAAACTTTAAAATAGAAATAATTCAAAACAATATTACTTACTCAACGGACAACTTTAATGAAATCAAAATATAACAATTGCAAAATGAAAACTTTCTTTTAATAATTAAAAATCACACATAAATGAATATACAAAAATGAATATTTTCATATGGCTTGTCAATATTTTAAGATAAATGACGGCATTTTATGATCATCGCAGACCAAGAAGACCAACTCGGCAGTTAACAAAACAGTTCACGAAATCTTGAGATGCTGGTTCAGCATGTAGATATCCTCTTGTCATAGATTCTTGAACTGCCTGCTGATAGGTTGCATACTGCTGCTGGCATTGTTCAGCACACAATTTTCCAGTTTCGGTTCTCAACTACAATAAAATGAATGCAATAATAAATGGCTGTGTGAAAATCAACATAACGTCATATTGTTATTTATGTATTTTATATTTTTCATTTATATAAATCTGCAAATAAATATTCTTGAACTTACCATATCGTCAAACACACCAGCTGACACCCTGAAAAATGTTTCACACATTTAATACTTGAAACGTGAAATAAATCAGCATTTTTCAGTATGCAAATAAGTTCTGAACTTTCAAAACCATATTTATTTAGCTCATGTTATTGACTTTTTCCAATATTACTCTTCCAAAGTGCATGTGCTATGCATTATTTTATTACATTTGATGGATTACATAATGCAATAGTTAATTATGTTCAAAAAAATAAATGCACTGGCAGAATTTGCATTTCTAGATATTATACATTGAAATTAATTTTCAAATGACACACTCTTTCATGAAATAAATTGTGATCAAAAAATTATGTATTTTGCTTTTCAATTTAGCATATGATATTTATTTTCATCCATTTAATTAGCTGCTGCGATTGCTATGCCCATTATTTTATTCGACTCTTATACTATCTATTATGCATTATTATTCTATACTTTTTTTATTATGCTAAAACCAAATAGTGACAAATTTCACGTTTGAAATATGAGAATTACTACTTACGTGTAAAATGCAATAGCGAGAATGCACAGAAAGAATTTCATTTTGAAAAATTTGTTAATGTATGATGTTCTTGGTGTGGTTTTTCCTTTTATAGTAAAATGTCATAAAAAAGCAAGTGGGCTGTGTTTTTGTAAATATTAACAAATCTGCAACTGATTAAATACACTTTTGATGCAGGGGATGATTCCTGTAATGTGACATGGGAAATAAATATTTATTATTTCTACAAATTAAAAGCTACTTTTCAAGAATTGAAAATATGCGCGCAATTATTCCAGGGTATTATAGCATAAATGGTTATTCAATTATTGCAATTATAGTTATGACAGGCATGCATATACTTATAAATATACTGCTGTTTATTGGAATTTAGTTCTAAATGTTTGGTAAACAAATAACAATTTTTGTAAATACCATATTTTTCTGATATTTTCCTGAAAAGTCTGCTTAAAAATCGTCATGCTGCAATTGATAACATTATAGTGCTACTTTGTTCCATAGAAATTTACATACATGGAATTGAAATTAAAAAACACTTTCAGAGTAATAAATCCGTAAATACTGGCATTGTGAATGGGGTGGAATTTTCTAATGATCACTGAAAAAATTTTCGCCTCTTTACATGATAATTAAAGTTGAAATAAAATCTGAAATTAATGAATGCATGAAGAATAATGCTGATCAGACCGTTTGGAGCTGTTTCTTTTTGCTTTATTCGCTTTCATATGGTAAGCAGCATTGGACGAATTTAATTGTGCACTACTGTATTAACCTACTGATGGATTGTTCGCGGTATGTGCAGTTTTGGATTACTGGGTTACTTTACCCGGATTTTGAAAAGTGCGTAAAAAAGCTTGAATAATATCAGTTACATCCAAATTTTTTCAAAGAAACCACTGCAATAATTTTATGTTGTTTTATCAAAAATTGATAAATTAAAATCATCATCTTCTTTCTACGTGTCACAAAATAGAACAAAACCGCCTTCGCAGCAGTTATTTTATTCTTTTGACATGGCAGACTGATCATGGTAATGTTCTCCAGTCACATGGTAATTAGCACTGCAGAATGCTGGTTCTACATTTTGCTGACACAACTGCTAATTTTTTTGCCCTCTTTTCCTCCACACAACTAGCATCTTTTTCCTACACTTTTTGTATTGTATAGAGATATATAAGCAGACGTTGTGGAAGAAATGCACATCCCAAATTGTATTCTTAGGCCACCTGTAAATAATGTGCCGTGAAACATTACACCCAATCAAAACAAAATGCTTTTTATATGATTTACACTTTCATATTGTTGTACTGATATTTTGCTTCCTGTTATACTGGCTATTTCTTTTGGTGTTTCTGTCATCAGCTGCTTGTTTGTATTTTTTTATCTTTACTTGATATTCGATGTTTCCAGTAGAAGATCGTTTCTGATGGAATGTGGAAAGAGTCTTCCAAGCAGCATTTTCAACAAACGTGCACCGAATCCGTCTCCTTACTCAGTGAGACATGCAATTGAACGTTTTGGAATATAGACAACAGCAAAGCGGCTAATAGCTGAGAAGAACGAAAATGAGATCGGCAAGAGAGGCCCGTTTTGTGACAGTAAAAGGGACGGAAAAGTCAGTACCTGTTGCATCACGTGTGAAACACCATGTTTCACTGATTCAACATTTGTTATTCAATATGAATTTACATAATAATATATGCGATGCAGTAACAGTGATTTCTAAAATTATCGATGAAAATGTAAAACAAAATTAATTAACAAAATTTATAAAATGTAAACTTTCATTATAAATGTTTCTGCATGCACAAATTATTGCATAATGGAAGGCTGCCAACAGCAATACGCATTGCATGTTGAAATATTGCAAATGTGAAAACAGGAGATTGCAATTAATTCACAAAGATAATGCAACAGATTTATCTATTTCTAGTTATAAAACTTTGCTTTCAACGTTGGGTCATTTCATTTACAGATAATTTCATGTATGTAAAAACTTTAAAATAGAAATAATTCAAAACAATATTACTTACTCAACGGACAACTTTAATGAAATCAAAATATAACAATTGCAAAATGAAAACTTTCTTTTAATAATTAAAAATCACACATAAATGAATATACAAAAATGAATATTTTCATATGGCTTGTCAATATTTTAAGATAAATGACGGCATTTTATGATCATCGCAGACCAAGAAGACCAACTCGGCAGTTAACAAAACAGTTCACGAAATCTTGAGATGCTGGTTCAGCATGTAGATATCCTCTTGTCATAGATTCTTGAACTGCCTGCTGATAGGTTGCATACTGCTGCTGGCATTGTTCAGCACACAATTTTCCAGTTTCGGTTCTCAACTACAATAAAATGAATGCAATAATAAATGGCTGTGTGAAAATCAACATAACGTCATATTGTTATTTATGTATTTTATATTTTCATTTATATAAATCTGCAAATAAATATTCTTGAACTTACCATATCGTCAAACACACCAGCTGACACCCTGAAAAATGTTTCACACATTTAATACTTGAAACGTGAAATAAATCAGCATTTTTCAGTATGCAAATAAGTTCTGAACTTTCAAAACCATATTTATTTAGCTCATGTTATTGACTTTTTCCAATATTACTCTTCCAAAGTGCATGTGCTATGCATTATTTATTACATTTGATGGATTACATAATGCAATAGTTAATTATGTTCAAAAAAATAAATGCACTGGCAGAATTTGCATTTCTAGATATTATACATTGAAATTAATTTTCAAATGACACACTCTTTCATGAAATAAATTGTGATCAAAAAATTATGTATTTTGCTTTTCAATTTAGCATATGATATTTATTTTCATCCATTTAATTAGCTGCTGCGATTGCTATGCCCATTATTTTATTCGACTCTTATACTATCTATTATGCATTATTATTCTATACTTTTTTTATTATGCTAAAACCAAATAGTGACAAATTTCACGTTTGAAATATGAGAATTACTACTTACGTGTAAAATGCAATAGCGAGAATGCACAGAAAGAATTTCATTTTGAAAAATTTGTTAATGTATGATGTTCTTGGTGTGGTTTTTCCTTTTATAGTAAAATGTCATAAAAAAGCAAGTGGGCTGTGTTTTTGTAAATATTAACAAATCTGCAACTGATTAAATACACTTTTGATGCAGGGGATGATTCCTGTAATGTGACATGGGAAATAAATATTTATTATTTCTACAAATTAAAAGCTACTTTTCAAGAATTGAAAATATGCGCGCAATTATTCCAGGGTATTATAGCATAAATGGTTATTCAATTATTGCAATTATAGTTATGACAGGCATGCATATACTTATAAATATACTGCTGTTTATTGGAATTTAGTTCTAAATGTTTGGTAAACAAATAACAATTTTTGTAAATACCATATTTTTCTGATATTTTCCTGAAAAGTCTGCTTAAAAATCGTCATGCTGCAATTGATAACATTATAGTGCTACTTTGTTCCATAGAAATTTACATACATGGAATTGAAATTAAAAAACACTTTCAGAGTAATAAATCCGTAAATACTGGCATTGTGAATGGGGTGGAATTTTCTAATGATCACTGAAAAAATTTTCGCCTCTTTACATGATAATTAAAGTTGAAATAAAATCTGAAATTAATGAATGCATGAAGAATAATGCTGATCAGACCGTTTGGAGCTGTTTCTTTTTGCTTTATTCGCTTTCATATGGTAAGCAGCATTGGACGAATTTAATTGTGCACTACTGTATTAACCTACTGATGGATTGTTCGCGGTATGTGCAGTTTTGGATTACTGGGTTACTTTACCCGGATTTTGAAAAGTGCGTAAAAAAGCTTGAATAATATCAGTTACATCCAAATTTTTTCAAAGAAACCACTGCAATAATTTTATGTTGTTTTATCAAAAATTGATAAATTAAAATCATCATCTTCTTTCTACGTGTCACAAAATAGAACAAAACCGCCTTCGCAGCAGTTATTTTATTCTTTTGACATGGCAGACTGATCATGGTAATGTTCTCCAGTCACATGGTAATTAGCACTGCAGAATGCTGGTTCTACATTTTGCTGACACAACTGCTAATTTTTTTGCCCTCTTTTCCTCCACACAACTAGCATCTTTTTCCTACACTTTTTGTATTGTATAGAGATATATAAGCAGACGTTGTGGAAGAAATGCACATCCCAAATTGTATTCTTAGGCCACCTGTAAATAATGTGCCGTGAAACATTACACCCAATCAAAACAAAATGCTTTTTATATGATTTACACTTTCATATTGTTGTACTGATATTTTGCTTCCTGTTATACTGGCTATTTCTTTTGGTGTTTCTGTCATCAGCTGCTTGTTTGTATTTTTTTATCTTTACTTGATATTCGATGTTTCCAGTAGAAGATCGTTTCTGATGGAATGTGGAAAGAGTCTTCCAAGCAGCATTTTCAACAAACGTGCACCGAATCCGTCTCCTTACTCAGTGAGACATGCAATTGAACGTTTTGGAATATAGACAACAGCAAAGCGGCTAATAGCTGAGAAGAACGAAAATGAGATCGGCAAGAGAGGCCCGTTTTGTGACAGTAAAAGGGACGGAAAAGTCAGTACCTGTTGCATCACGTGTGAAACACCATGTTTCACTGATTCAACATTTGTTATTCAATATGAATTTACATAATAATATATGCGATGCAGTAACAGTGATTTCTAAAATTATCGATGAAAATGTAAAACAAAATTAATTAACAAAATTTATAAAATGTAAACTTTCATTATAAATGTTTCTGCATGCACAAATTATTGCATAATGGAAGGCTGCCAACAGCAATACGCATTGCATGTTGAAATATTGCAAATGTGAAAACAGGAGATTGCAATTAATTCACAAAGATAATGCAACAGATTTATCTATTTCTAGTTATAAAACTTTGCTTTCAACGTTGGGTCATTTCATTTACAGATAATTTCATGTATGTAAAAACTTTAAAATAGAAATAATTCAAAACAATATTACTTACTCAACGGACAACTTTAATGAAATCAAAATATAACAATTGCAAATGAAAACTTTCTTTTAATAATTAAAAATCACACATAAATGAATATACAAAAATGAATATTTTCATATGGCTTGTCAATATTTTAAGATAAATGACGGCATTTTATGATCATCGCAGACCAAGAAGACCAACTCGGCAGTTAACAAAACAGTTCACGAAATCTTGAGATGCTGGTTCAGCATGTAGATATCCTCTTGTCATAGATTCTTGAACTGCCTGCTGATAGGTTGCATACTGCTGCTGGCATTGTTCAGCACACAATTTTCCAGTTTCGGTTCTCAACTACAATAAAATGAATGCAATAATAAATGGCTGTGTGAAAATCAACATAACGTCATATTGTTATTTATGTATTTTATATTTTTCATTTATATAAATCTGCAAATAAATATTCTTGAACTTACCATATCGTCAAACACACCAGCTGACACCCTGAAAAATGTTTCACACATTTAATACTTGAAACGTGAAATAAATCAGCATTTTTCAGTATGCAAATAAGTTCTGAACTTTCAAAACCATATTTATTTAGCTCATGTTATTGACTTTTCCAATATTACTCTTCCAAAGTGCATGTGCTATGCATTATTTTATTACATTTGATGGATTACATAATGCAATAGTTAATTATGTTCAAAAAATAAATGCACTGGCAGAATTTGCATTTCTAGATATTATACATTGAAATTAATTTTCAAATGACACACTCTTTCATGAAATAAATTGTGATCAAAAAATTATGTATTTTGCTTTTCAATTTAGCATATGATATTTATTTTCATCCATTTAATTAGCTGCTGCGATTGCTATGCCATTATTTTATTCGACTCTTATACTATCTATTATGCATTATTATTCTATACTTTTTTTATTATGCTAAAACCAAATAGTGACAAATTTCACGTTTGAAATATGAGAATTACTACTTACGTGTAAAATGCAATAGCGAGAATGCACAGAAAGAATTTCATTTTGAAAATTTGTTAATGTATGATGTTCTTGGTGTGGTTTTCCTTTTATAGTAAAATGTCATAAAAAAGCAAGTGGCTGGTTTTTGTAAATATTAACAAATCTGCAACTGATTAAATACACTTTTGATGCAGGGGATGATTCCTGTAATGTGACATGGAAATAAATATTTATTATTTCTACAAATTAAAAGCTACTTTTCAAGAATTGAAAATATGCGCGCAATTATTCCAGGGTATTATAGCATAAATGGTTATTCAATTATTGCAATTATAGTTATGACAGGCATGCATATACTTATAAATATACTGCTGTTTATTGGAATTTAGTTCTAAATGTTTGGTAAACAAATAACAATTTTTGTAAATACCATATTTTCTGATATTTTCCTGAAAAGTCTGCTTAAAAATCGTCATGCTGCAATTGATAACATTATAGTGCTACTTTGTTCCATAGAAATTACATACATGGAATTGAAATTAAAAAACACTTCAGAGTAATAAATCCGTAAAACTGGCATTGTGAATGGGTGGAATTTTCTAATGATCACTGAAAAAATTTTCGCCTCTTTACATGATAATTAAAGTTGAAATAAAATCTGAAATTAATGAATGCATGAAGAATAATGCTGATCAGACCGTTTGGAGCTGTTTCTTTTTGCTTTATTCGCTTTCATATGGTAAGCAGCATTGGACGAATTTAATTTGCACTACTGTATTAACCTACTGATGATTGTTCGCGTATGTGCAGTTTGGATTACTGGGTTACTTTACCCGATTTTGAAAAGTGCGTAAAAAGCTTGAATAATATCATTACATCCAAATTTTTCAAAGAAACCACTGCAATAATTTTATGTTGTTTATCAAAAATTGATAAATTAAAATCATCATCTTCTTTCTACGTGTCACAAAATAGAACAAAACCGCCTTCGCAGCAGTTATTTTATTCTTTGACATGGCAGACTGATCATGGTAATGTTCTCCAGTCACATGGTAATTAGCACTGCAGAATGCTGGTTCTACATTTGCTGACACAACTGCTAATTTTTTCCCTCTTTTCTCCACACAACTAGCACTTTTTCTACACTTTTGTATTGTATAGAGATATATAAGCAGACTTGTGGAAGAAATGCACATCCAAATTGTATTCTTAGGCCACCTGAATAATGTGCCGTGAAACATTACACCAATCAAACAAATGCTTTTTATATGATTTACACTTCATATTGTTGTACTGATATTTGCTTCCTGTTATACTGGCTATTTCTTTTGGTGTTTCTTCATCAGCTGCTTGTTTGTATTTTTTATCTTTACTTGATATTCGATGTTCCAGTAGAAGATCGTTTCTGATGAATGTGGAAAGATCTTCCAAGCAGCATTTTCAACAAACGTGCACCGAATCCGTCTCCTTACTCAGTGACATGCAATTGAACGTTTTGAATATAGACAACAGCAAACGCTAATAGCTGAGAAGAACGAAAATAATCGCAAGAGAGGCCCTTTTGTGACAGTAAAAGGACGGAAAAGTCAGTACCTGTTGCATCACGTGTGAAACACCATGTTCACTATTCAACATTTGTTATTCAATATGAATTACATAATAATATATGCGATGCAGTAACAGTGATTTCTAAAATTATCGATGAAAATGTAAAACAAAATTAATAACAAAATTTATAAATGTAAACTTTCATTATAAATGTTTCTGCATGCACAAATTATTGCATAATGGAAGGCTGCAACAGCAATACGCATTGCATGTTGAAATATTGCAAATGTGAAAACAGGAGATTGCAATTAATTCACAAGATAATGCAACAGATTTATCTATTTCTAGTTATAAAACTTGCTTTCAACGTTGGTCATTTCATTTACAATAATTTCATGTATGTAAAAACTTTAAAATAGAAATAATTCAAAACAATATTACTTACTCAACGGACAACTTTAATGAAATCAAAATATAACAATTGCAAAATGAAAACTTTCTTTAATAATTAAAAATCACACATAAATGAATATACAAAAATGAATATTTTCATATGGCTTGTCAATATTTTAAGATAAATGACGCATTTATGATATCGCAACCAAGAAGACCAACTCGGCAGTTAACAAAACAGTTCACGAAATCTTGAGATGCTGGTTCAGCATGTAGATATCCTCTTGTCATAGATTCTTGAACTGCCTGCTGATAGGTTGCATACTGCTGCTGCATTGTTCAGCACACAATTTTCCAGTTCGGTTCTCAACTACAATAAAATGAATGCAATAATAAATGGCTGTGTGAAAATCACATAACGTCATATTGTTATTATGATTTTATATTTTCATTTATTAAATCTGCAAAAATATTCTTGAACTTACCATTCGTCAAACACCAGCTGACACCCTGAAAAATGTTTCACACATTTAATACTTGAAACGTGAAATAAATCAGCATTTTTCAGTATGCAAATAAGTTCTGAACTTTCAAAACCATATTTATTTAGCTCATGTTATTGACTTTTTCCAATATTACTCTTCCAAAGTGCATGTGCTATGCATTATTTTATTACATTGATGGATTACATAATGCAATAGTTAATTATGTTCAAAAAAATAAATGCACTGGCAGAATTTGCATTTCTAGATATTATACATTGAAATTAATTTTCAAATGACACACTCTTTCATGAAATAAATTGTGATCAAAAAAATTATGTATTTTGCTTTCAATTTAGCATATGATATTTATTTTCATCCATTTAATTAGCTGCTGCGATTGCTATGCCCATTATTTTATTCGACTCTTATACTATCTATTATGCATTATTATTCTATACTTTTTTATTATGCTAAAACCAAATAGTGACAAATTTCACGTTTGAAATATGAGAATTACTACTTACGTGTAAAATGCAATAGCGAGAATGCACAGAAAGAATTTCATTTTGAAAAATTTGTTAATGTATGATGTTCTTGGTGTGGTTTTTCCTTTTATAGTAAAATGTCATAAAAAAGCAAGTGGGCTGTGTTTTTAAATATTAACAAATCTGCAACTGATTAAATACACTTTTGATGCAGGGGATGATTCCTGTAATGTGACATGGGAAATAAATATTTATTATTTCTACAAATTAAAAGCTACTTTTCAAGAATTGAAAATATGCGCGCAATTATTCCAGGGTATTATAGCATAAATGGTTATTCAATTATTGCAATTATAGTTATGACAGGCATGCATATACTTATAAATATACTGCTGTTTATTGGAATTTAGTTCTAAATGTTTGGTAAACAAATAACAATTTTTGTAAATACCATATTTTTCTGATATTTTCCTGAAAAGTCTGCTTAAAAATCGTCATGCTGCAATTGATAACATTATAGTGCTACTTTGTTCCATAGAAATTTACATACATGGAATTGAAATTAAAAAACACTTTCAGAGTAATAAATCCGTAAAACTGGCATTGTGAATGGGTGGAATTTTCTAATGATCACTGAAAAAATTTTCGCCTCTTTACATGATAATTAAAGTTGAAATAAAATCTGAAATTAATGAATGCATGAAGAATAATGCTGATCAGACCGTTTGGAGCTGTTTCTTTTTGCTTTATTCGCTTTCATATGGTAAGCAGCATTGGACGAATTAATTGTGCACTACTGTATTAACCTACTGATGGATTGTTCGCGGTATGTGCAGTTTTGGATTACTGGGTTACTTACCCGGATTTTGAAAAGTGCGTAAAAAAGCTTGAATAATATCAGTTACATCCAAATTTTTTCAAAGAAACCACTGCAATAATTTATGTTGTTTTATCAAAAATTGATAAATTAAATCATCATCTTCTTTCTACGTGTCACAAAATAGAACAAAACGCCTTCGCAGCAGTTATTTTATTCTTTTGACATGGCAGACTGATCATGGTAATGTTCTCCAGTCACATGGTAATTAGCACTGCAGAATGCACCCTA
>LKDY01000091.1:0-21103 GCA_002221485.1 Trichinella murrelli | reverse complement strand
TTACCGCGCGATTGAGTTGAACGCCAACCCCACAGAGAGATTAAAGCGCTACTCTTTGTCTCCGTTACTCGGTTCCGGAATATCAACCGGATTCCCTTTCGAAAACATACGACAACTGCACACACACAATAAACACACAGTCTTACAATTCATGTCGCAAATTCGAACAAGCTTTCGCCGTTTTCTTAGGATCGACTGACCCATGTCCAACTGCTGTTCACATGGAACCTTGCTCCACTTCAGCCTTCAAGGTTCTCACTTGAATATTTGCTACTACCACCAAGATCTGCACCAACAGCGGCTCCGAGCGAGCTCACGCTCAAAACTCTTCAAAGCAACACCTGTCGCGACCTTCCTACCCGTCTCAACGTTCATTACACCTTTCCGAAAAAAAGTGCGTAATTGAGACGGTCAGGTATGGGCCTGGCGCTCAAACGCTATCCATTTTCAGGGCTAGTCGATTCGGCAGGTGAGTTGTTACACACTCCTTGGCGGATTCCAACTTCCATGGCCACCGTCCTGCTGTCTATATCGACCAACACCTTTTCTGGTATTTCATGAGCGCCAATGTCTGGCACCTTAACCTGACTTTTGGTTCATTCCACATCGCCAGTTCTGCTTACCAAAATTGGCCCACTAGGCATTTATGCATTCTAATTGGGCGATTTCATCGTAAAATCAAAGCAAAACGCCTTGCTTACCCATTCGAAGTTTGAGAATAGGCTGAGAACATTGCGTTCCCAACACCTCTAATCATTCGCTCTACCGGATAAAATTGTTACAAACAAATGCCAGCTATCCTGAGGGAAACTTCGGAAGGAACCAGCAACTAGATGGTTCGATTAGTCTTTCGCCCCTACACTCAAGTCAGACGAGTGATTTGCACGTCAACACCGCTACGAACTTCCACCAGAGTTTCCTCTGGCTTCATTCTGCTCAAGCATAGTTCACCATCTTTCGGGTACCAGTGTGCACGCTCCGAAACCGACTGATCGACAATTGTTCCTCCAACCCCGAAGAGAAAGAAAGAACAGTGCGAGTATTCAACGGCACCACACTGCGCGTCCCCATATATCAATTTTGCACAATTAAGCACAAAAAAGGACGATCATGTTAAAAGCGAGCAGCACTCCATAAAAAGTACTGTTCATTTTCATGAACACTTTCATTTCGCCTTCGACTGTTCAATGAAAAACGTCAACGACTCGCGTGCCTACTGAACTCCTTGGTCCGTGTTTCAAGACGGGTCGGATGGGAGGCTAACATTGACGCCACCGATAAAAGAAAACATTGAGCGCCGATTGCAAATAAAGTCCATCAAACACACATTTGAATACCGTTACGCACGGTAGTCAGATCAATTACATTCATAATTGACTTTTTTCCCGACGTACCAGACAAATCGTGAGCCGAAACCCACGAACGCAACGGCACCAACAGACCCATTACAATTGTACGCAGAACAATGCTCTTCAACTTGTCAACAACAACATTCATCCGAGAGATGCGGCATTGGCACGGCAATTGAGACAAAAGCACAAGTCTTTACCACAATTACCTCTTCCACAAACCGCCTTTATTGTTTGTTGCTTTTAAAACAACAACACAATTACTGTCGGCAGCAAAAAATGCGAACGTTGCTCGTGACGCTAATCGACCAAAAGTGCACCGTGCGTACATTCGAAACGAAAGATAATCTACACAAACAAGTTTGCAAAAGATTCATTCGCCAACGAACACAGCGACGACTGATTTTGGTCAAAATTGCACCGTCAGCTCCATCCGTTTGCCTGTCAACGGTTTCACGTCCTGTTGAACTCTCTCTTCAGAGTTCTTTTCAACTTTCCCTCGCGGTACTTGTTCGCTATCGGTCTCGTACGAATATTTAGTCTTGGGTGAGATTTACCACCCGCTTTGGGCTGCAGTCTCAAGCAACCCGACTCGATTAGGAGCCGCGACACCATGCACAAAACATCGTTCGTTATGGTCCTGCACCCGCTCTGAAGCCCCAATCAAGGAGCCTACGAACTGATTTCAGCACATGCAACGACACCTTTAACACCACACTGTTGACGAACACAACTGCTCGCCGACTTCGGTGTATGGACTGCTCTCGTTTCGCTCGCCGCTACTCGGAGAATTCGTTTCGTTTCTTTTCCACCGCTTATTGATATGCTTAAATTTAGCGGGTGATCTCGTCTGATCTGAGGTCGACATTTGAGAAATCACTCAACATTAACCGCACACCCACACACATCCGAGCGCCTAACACCACAATACACGGTACATTGCCAACTGTCACGTTTTCATCACACATCTTCCACTAATTAACCGACGGAATGACAGTACAAGACAAACGTTTCACAGAGCAACAACATTGCAATGAAACCGTGTAATAATATAAAGGAATTTGATATTATTGTTGTCACTGCCTACACTGACAAAATCAACAGCACATCAACACTGATCATTCAAATATGCGATATTCACAACACAATTACACACAACGCAACGATTACTGGTTGCATTACAACACACACTGGTGTTTGTTGAGAAACAACACAAAATGCTGTTGATAAGAACGATTTGCAACGACAACAACTGCACCTTTATTACGCTCACCGGTTTCCAATTGAGAATTCAACAAAAGCGACAGCGTTGCACACATTGGATTTCACACACTGCAACGTCGACACAATCTCCAAAATGTTGTACGCATTTGATCAAACACGATGATCGAATATTCAAAGAAACATTCACACAGTTTCTTTGACAATTACACACACAAATTACATATTCGATCGATTTATCATGACAGACAACATTACATTGGCAGCAGTTGCATATACATTGCAACTATAAGCCGACGACTGCTGTTCACAAACACAGAACAACGGCACAGCAAAATGTATAATATATGTAATAGTAACGACCCTCAGACAGACGCGGCGTCGAGTCAACTCAACACCGCAATGTGCGTTCAAAATTTCTATGTTCAACGTGGCTGCAATTCACATAAACTTTCGAGTCTCGCCTCGTTTTTCATCGACGTACGAGCCAAGTGATCCACCGTTAACAGTGATAATTTCATTTTTATTGTTCATCGATGTACAGCAAATAAGCAATGCTCACCGAACGCAAAGCATCAGAAGAGCACAACCAACTGCTTTTATCATTTGTACAAAAATAACAAATCGTTTTTCATAATGAAAGAATTCCTTTTGCACGCTCCACACACCAAAAAGAACATGCACAATTTTCATATTGATTGGACGTGGCGGTTGACCAAACCTATTGAAACCCAAGCACATTATGAAATAACACAAACACACTGAGCACTACACGTTGGTTATTTTCATTTGGTTTCTCATTTTGGTCACACTCTTTAAACCTGATGCACAACACATCACACACATGAAAATAGACAAACCACTGCACCCGTCTGCACAACAAATGCAACACAACTCAAATCACAGCCAGACACAATATCAACCACAGTACAACTACTACACTACTGCCAACCGTCATGTTGCACAAGTCGTCAATCGATCCGCAAAAATCAGATCGACGCAGAACGCCCAGGTACCAAACGTCACTGATGACTTTTCTTCATGCAAATACACAAATCAAGTCATTTTATTGTGTCTGGATTACAAAGAAAACCATCACAACTGATAATCCGCGTTAAAAATGATTTATTAATCTCCTTTTTGCACAGATCAAAAGGATGTAGCATCATTTTCACGCATCAGCAGTGAGGATAAATACACACATCAGCACTGCACATAACAAAGTGCAACTGCTCTTTAGCACACATCACAAAACAATCACTTTTTACGTTTGAAATCACGATAATGATCCTTCCGCAGGTTCACCTACGGAAACCTTGTTACGACTTTTACTTCCTCTAGATGATTTGGTTTGGGAAATTTCCCGGCGCGAAGCCGAATACATCCGACTACTGGCGCCAGTCAAAACACCTCACTAAATCATCCAATCGGTAGTAGCGACGGGCGGTGTGTACAAAGGGCAGGGACGTAATCAACGCGAGCTAATGACTCACGCTTACTGGGAATTCCTCGTTCAAGGGAAACAATTGCAATTCCCTATTCCATTCAAGAAAACGTTTCATTCGATTGCCAAACCTTTTCAGGTAAGGACGTAACTCACGTTGACGCTTTCATTGTAGCGCGCGTGCAGCCCCGGACATCGAAGGGCATCACAGACCTGTTATTGCTCTTTTTCGTGCAGCTTTCAATTTGCCAGTCCCTCTAAGAAGTGATCAGCACAAAAAATACAATACTGTCACTATTTAATAGGGTAGAGTCTCGTTCGTTATCGGAATTAACCAGACAAATCGCTCCACCAACTAAGAACGGCCATGCACCACTACCCACTGAATCAAGAAAGAGCTGTCAATCTGTCAATCCTTCCAGTGTCCGGGCCGGGTGAGTTTTCCCGTGTTGAGTCAAATTAAGCCGCAGGCTCCACTCCTGGTGGTGCCCTTCCGTCAATTCCTTTAAGTTTCAGCTTTGCAACCATACTTCCCCCGGAACCGAAACACTTTGGTTTCCCGGAAGCTGCTCGCCGAGTCTTAAATGAACTTCGGCGAATCGCTGGTTGGCATAGTTTACCGTTAGAACTAGGGCGGTATCTGATCGCCTTCGAACCTCTAACTTTCGTTCTTGATTAATGAAAACATTCTTGGCAAATGCTTTCGCAATTGTTCATCTTGCTGCGATCCAAGAATTTCACCTCTAACGCAGCAATACGAATGCCCCCGTCTGTTCCTTTCAATCATTATCTCCGGTTCGAAAACCAACAAAATAGAACCGAGATCGTATTCTATTATTCCATGCACCATTATTCAGGCATCACAACCTGCTTTGAGCACTCTAATTTTTTCAAAGTAAAATCTCGAGGCACCATTGACACTCAATGAAGAGCAACAACAGCAACCACGAATGAAGATCTCGAGCAACCGTGCCACACCTATGTAGGGGGACTGTTGTCTAAGACCACAATTCAACTACGAGCGTTTTAACCGCAGCAACTTTAATATACGCTATTGGAGCTGGAATTACCGCGGCTGCTGGCACCAGACTTGCCCTCCAATTGCTACTCGTTAGCGTGTGTAAAGCGTACTCATTTCGATAACGTTTCTCAAACGAGAATCGTCTCGTTATTTTTCGTCACTACCTCCCCAAGCTGGGAGTGGGTAATTTGCGCGCCTGCTGCCTTCCTTGGATGTGGTAGCCGTTTCTCAGGCTCCCTCTCCGGAGTCGAACCCTGATTCTCCGTTACCCGTTATCACCATGGTAGTCGCATAGACTACCATCGAAGGTTGATAAGGCAGACACTTGAAAGTGATGTCGCCGGTGCTAGACCATGCGATCAGAAATAGTTATTCAGATTCACCAAACAGTTTCGACGTTCAACATTCGCCAAACGCCGTTCGGTTTTTGTTCTAATAAAAGCACTTCAACCAATTCAGTTGAAGTTTTTGTGCGTGTATTAGCTCTAGAATTACCACAGTTATCCATGATTGTAAGTTCTAATAAACTGTGGCTGTTGTAATGAGCCATTCGCGGCTTCACTTTTAAAACAGTGTGTGCTTACACATGCATGGCTTAATCTTTGAGACAAGCATATGACTACTGGCAGGATCAACCAGGTATTGGATTCAATTAACGAAGCAATACTTCCACAAATGGCACACATTTTGTACGAAATCATCAACAGCACACTGCAAAGTAAATTTGATGAAATCATCACAAAACCACGCACCACGGAAAGTCTTGTTGTCACGCAAACTGCAATATTACAGCAGGCAACAACATCACACAGCTTTCCCATTAAGCAATACGTGTAAAACAATTGCCAAAATGGGAATTTACACATTTTGCATCAAGAGCACAACATGAAAAATACCCTTGATCAATAAGAAATACTCAATGCAGAATAAAGATCGTTACAAGATGTTCGGACTGCAAAACATTCGCACATCTTAACAGACAAATCAACGCATCGCACTAACGAACACGCACTGCGAACAATAACATTCAAACTTCAACCAGCACAAGGTGACAAACACCGACACTCAAACAATACATGAATAACATGAACCGCAGACGGAAAAACAGACAGCCACATTATCACTTAGTAAGAGTATCAAATGAATGTACCTGAATGCATGAAGCTAGTTCCGGAAAATAGCAAAGCCTAAAGGCAACTGCTACTCCCAAACAGAAGCACATCAGCTGTGCAACAACGGCCGACTATACGCCTTGCTGAATTAGTTGCTTCGCATATTGCACACTCTTAAAAGAGAATAACAGCAATAAGAAAAAACAAGAAACATCCAACAACAGCATTCGTCAACCAAAAATCACCAATAAACATCATCAACATAGAATATGCTACCATCACAATCACAGATCAAATCTATTTTGAAGGGATACTAAAGGTCGAGGTGCCACCACCCTCTCCCTTATATATGCAGGTCGAACTTTTTTCGTATCCCACCTTCGTTTGAATCGTTCTAAGTAGTGAAACGTTCTAAGTGGAACAACTCTTGTTAGAAACGTTCGGAGTGTGACCACACACTGTGTTCCAGCGATGCATAGTAGTCACATAGAGTTCGTATATACTGTGAGTTACTCGTCTGCAGTACATCGGTTACTATACAGAACAGTACTGTCACACAGCCAACGTTCCATACAAACACACACACGACGGGAGTTCGAGGTGCCACCACCTCTCCCTTATATATGCAGGTCGAACTTTTTTCGTATCCCAACTTTTTTTGAGAGTACACCTTCGTTTGAATCGTTCTAAGTAGAACATCTCTTGTTTGAAACGTTCTAAGTGGAACAACTCTTGTTAGAAACGTTCGGAGTGTGACCACACACTATGTTCCAGTATACAACCGATGCATAGTAGTCACATAGAGTTCGTATATACTGTGAGTTACTCGTCTGCAGTACATCGGTTACTATACAGAACAGTACTGTCACACAGCCAACGTTCCATACAAACACACACACACGACCGGGAGTTCGAGGTGCCACCACCCTCTCCCTTATATATGCAGGTCGAACTTTTTTTGTATCCCAACTTTTTTTGAGAGTACCACCTTCGTTTGGATCGTTCTAAGTAGAACATCTCTTGTTTGAAACGTTCTAAGTGGAACAACTCTTGTTAGAAACGTTCGGAGTGTGACCACACACTATGTTCCAGTATACAACCGATGCATAGTAGTCACATAGAGTTCGTATATACTGTGAGTTACTCGTCTGCAGTACATCGGTTACTATACAGAACAGTACTGTCACACAGCCAACGTTCCATACAAACACACACACACGACCGGGAGTTCGAGGTGCCACCACCCTCTCCCTTATATATGCAGGTCGAACTTTTTTCGTATCCCAACTTTTTTTGAGAGTACCACCTTCGTTTGAATCGTTCTAAGTAGAACATCTCTTGTTTGAAACGTTCTAAGTGGAACAACTCTTGTTAGAAACGATCGGAGTGTGACCACACACTATGTTCCAGTATACAACCGATGCATAGTAGTCACATAGAGTTCGTATATACTGTGAGTTACTCGTCTGCAGTACATCGGTTACTATACAGAACAGTACTGTCACACAGCCAACGTTCCATACAAACACACACACACGACCGGGAGTTCGAGGTGCCACCACCCTCTCCCTTATATATGCAGGTCGAACTTTTTTCGTATCCCAACTTTTTTTGAGAGTACCACCTTCGTTTGGATCGTTCTAAGTAGAACATCTCTTGTTTGAAACGTTCTAAGTGGAACAACTCTTGTTAGAAACGTTCGGAGTGTGACCACACACTATGTTCCAGTATACAACCGATGCATAGTAGTCACATAGAGTTCGTATATACTGTGAGTTACTCGTCTGCAGTACATCGGTTACTATACAGAACAGTACTGTCACACAGCCAACGTTCCATACAAACACACACACACGACCGGGAGTTCGAGGTGCCACCACCCTCTCCCTTATATATGCAGGTCGAACTTTTTTTGTATCCCAACTTTTTTTGAGAGTACCACCTTCGTTTGAATCGTTCTAAGTAGAACATCTCTTGTTTGAAACGTTCTAAGTGGAACAACTCTTGTTAGAAACGTTCGGAGTGTGACCACACACTGTGTTCCAGTATACAACCGATGCATAGTAGTCACATAGAGTTCGTATATACTGTGAGTTACTCGTCTGCAGTACATCGGTTACTATACAGAACAGTACTGTCACACAGCCAACGTTCCATACAAACACACACACACGACCGGGAGTTCGAGGTGCCACCACCCTCTCCCTTATATATGCAGGTCGAACTTTTTTCGTATCCCAACTTTTTTTGAGAGTACCACCTTCGTTTGAATCGTTCTAAGTAGAACATCTCTTGTTTGAAACGTTCTAAGTGGAACAACTCTTGTTAGAAACGTTCGGAGTGTGACCACACACTATGTTCCAGTATACAACCGATGCATAGTAGTCACATAGAGTTCGTATATACTGTGAGTTACTCGTCTGCAGTACATCGGTTACTATACAGAACAGTACTGTCACACAGCCAACGTTCCATACAAACACACACACACGACCGGGAGTTCGAGGTGCCACCACCCTCTCCCTTATATATGCAGGTCGAACTTTTTTCGTATCCCAACTTTTTTTGAGAGTACCACCTTCGTTTGAATCGTTCTAAGTAGAACATCTCTTGTTTGAAACGTTCTAAGTGGAACAACTCTTGTTAGAAACGTTCGGAGTGTGACCACACACTATGTTCCAGTATACAACCGATGCATAGTAGTCACATAGAGTTCGTATATACTGTGAGTTACTCGTCTGCAGTACATCGGTTACTATACAGAACAGTACTGTCACACAGCCAACGTTCCATACAAACACACACTCACGACCGGGAGTTCGAGGTGCCACCACCCTCTCCCTTATATATGCAGGTCGAACTTTTTTCGTATCCCAACTTTTTTGAGAGTACTTTTTTCGTATCCCAACTTTTTCTAAGTAGAACATCTCTTGTTTGAAACGTTCTAAGTGGAACAACTCTTGTTAGAAACGTTCGGAGTGTGACCACACACTATGTTCCAGTATACAACCGATGCATAGTAGTCACATAGAGTTCGTATATACTGTGAGTTACTCGTCTGCAGTACATCGGTTACTATACAGAACAGTACTGTCACACAGCCAACGTTCCATACAAACACACACACACGACCGGGAGTTCGAGGTGCCACCACCCTCTCCCTTATATATGCAGGTCGAACTTTTTTCGTATCCCAACTTTTTTTGAGAGTACCACCTTCGTTTGAATCGTTCTAAGTAGAACATCTCTTGTTTGAAACGTTCTAAGTGGAACAACTCTTGTTAGAAACGTTCGGAGTGTGACCACACACTATGTTCCAGTATACAACCGATGCATAGTAGTCACATAGAGTTCGTATATACTGTGAGTTACTCGTCTGCAGTACATCGGTTACTATACAGAACAGTACTGTCACACAGCCAACGTTCCATACAAACACACACACACGACCGGGAGTTCGAGGTGCCACCACCCTCTCCCTTATATATGCAGGTCGAACTTTTTTCGTATCCCAACTTTTTTTGAGAGTACCACCTTCGTTTGAATCGTTCTAAGTAGAACATCTCTTGTTTGAAACGTTCTAAGTGGAACAACTCTTGTTAGAAACGTTCGGAGTGTGACCACACACTATGTTCCAGTATACAACCGATGCATAGTAGTCACATAGAGTTCGTATATACTGTGAGTTACTCGTCTGCAGTACATCGGTTACTATACAGAACAGTACTGTCACACAGCCAACGTTCCATACAAACACACACACACGACCGGGAGTTCGAGGTGCCACCACCCTCTCCCTTATATATGCAGGTCGAACTTTTTTCGTATCCCAACTTTTTTTGAGAGTACCACCTTCGTTTGATCGTTCTAAGTAGAACATCTCTTGTTTGAAACGTTCTAAGTGGAACAACTCTTGTTAGAAACGTTCGGAGTGTGACCACACACTATGTTCCAGTATACAACCGATGCATAGTAGTCACATAGAGTTCGTATATACTGTGAGTTACTCGTCTGCAGTACATCGGTTACTATACAGAACAGTACTGTCACACAGCCAACGTTCCATACAAACACACACACACGACCGGGAGTTCGAGGTGCCACCACCCTCTCCCTTATATATGCAGGTCGAACTTTTTTCGTATCCCAACTTTTTTTGAGAGTACCACCTTCGTTTGGATCGTTCTAAGTAGAACATCTCTTGTTTGAAACGTTCTAAGTGGAACAACTCTTGTTAGAAACGTTCGGAGTGTGACCACACACTGTGTTCCAGTATACAACCGATGCATAGTAGTCACATAGAGTTCGTATATACTGTGAGTTACTCGTCTGCAGTACATCGGTTACTATACAGAACAGTACTGTCACACAGCCAACGTTCCATACAAACACACACACACGACCGGGAGTTCGAGGTGCCACCACCCTCTCCCTTATATATGCAGGTCGAACTTTTTTCGTATCCCAACTTTTTTTGAGAGTACCACCTTCGTTTGAATCGTTCTAAGTAGAACATCTCTTGTTTGAAACGTTCTAAGTGGAACAACTCTTGTTAGAAACGTTCGGAGTGTGACCACACACTGTGTTCCAGTATACAACCGATGCATAGTAGTCACATAGAGTTCGTATATACTGTGAGTTACTCGTCTGCAGTACATCGGTTACTATACAGAACAGTACTGTCACACAGCCAACGTTCCATACAAACACACACACACGACCGGGAGTTCGAGGTGCCACCACCCTCTCCCTTATATATGCAGGTCGAACTTTTTTCGTATCCCAACTTTTTTTGAGAGTACCACCTTCGTTTGGATCGTTCTAAGTAGAACATCTCTTGTTTGAAACGTTCTAAGTGGAACAACTCTTGTTAGAAACGTTCGGAGTGTGACCACACACTATGTTCCAGTATACAACCGATGCATAGTAGTCACATAGAGTTCGTATATACTGTGAGTTACTCGTCTGCAGTACATCGGTTACTATACAGAACAGTACTGTCACACAGCCAACGTTCCATACAAACACACACACACGACCGGGAGTTCGAGGTGCCACCACCCTCTCCCTTATATATGCAGGTCGAACTTTTTTCGTATCCCAACTTTTTTTGAGAGTACCACCTTCGTTTGAATCGTTCTAAGTAGAACATCTCTTGTTTGAAACGTTCTAAGTGGAACAACTCTTGTTAGAAACGTTCGGAGTGTGACCACACACTGTGTTCCAGTATACAACCGATGCATAGTAGTCACATAGAGTTCGTATATACTGTGAGTTACTCGTCTGCAGTACATCGGTTACTATACAGAACAGTACTGTCACACAGCCAACGTTCCATACAAACACACACACACGACCGGGAGTTCGAGGTGCCACCACCCTCTCCCTTATATATGCAGGTCGAACTTTTTTCGTATCCCAACTTTTTTTGAGAGTACCACCTTCGTTTGAATCGTTCTAAGTAGAACATCTCTTGTTTGAAACGTTCTAAGTGGAACAACTCTTGTTAGAAACGTTCGGAGTGTGACCACACACTGTGTTCCAGTATACAACCGATGCATAGTAGTCACATAGAGTTCGTATATACTGTGAGTTACTCGTCTGCAGTACATCGGTTACTATACAGAACAGTACTGTCACACAGCCAACGTTCCATACAAACACACACACACGACCGGGAGTTCGAGGTGCCACCACCCTCTCCCTTATATATGCAGGTCGAACTTTTTTCGTATCCCAACTTTTTTTGAGAGTACCACCTTCGTTTGAACCGTTCTAAGTAGAACATCTCTTGTTTGAAACGTTCTAAGTGGAACAACTCTTGTTAGAAACGTTCGGAGTGTGACCACACACTATGTTCCAGTATACAACCGATGCATAGTAGTCACATAGAGTTCGTATATACTGTGAGTTACTCGTCTGCAGTACATCGGTTACTATACAGAACAGTACTGTCACACAGCCAACGTTCCATACAAACACACACACACGACCGGGAGTTCGAGGTGCCACCACCCTCTCCCTTATATATGCAGGTCGAACTTTTTTTGTATCCCAACTTTTTTGAGAGTACCACCTTCGTTTGAATCGTTCTAAGTAGAACATCTCTTGTTTGAAACGTTCTAAGTGGAACAACTCTTGTTAGAAACGTTCGGAGTGTGACCACACACTGTGTTCCAGTATACAACCGATGCATAGTAGTCACATAGAGTTCGTATATACTGTGAGTTACTCGTCTGCAGTACATCGGTTACTATACAGAACAGTACTGTCACACAGCCAACGTTCCATACAAACACACACACACGACCGGGAGTTCGAGGTGCCACCACCCTCTCCCTTATATATGCAGGTCGAACTTTTTTTGTATCCCAACTTTTTTTGAGAGTACCACCTTCGTTTGAATCGTTCTAAGTAGAACATCTCTTGTTTGAAACGTTCTAAGTGGAACAACTCTTGTTAGAAACGTTCGGAGTGTGACCACACACTATGTTCCAGTATACAACCGATGCATAGTAGTCACATAGAGTTCGTATATACTGTGAGTTACTCGTCTGCAGTACATCGGTTACTATACAGAACAGTACTGTCACACAGCCAACGTTCCATACAAACACACACACACGACCGGGAGTTCGAGGTGCCACCACCCTCTCCCTTATATATGCAGGTCGAACTTTTTTCGTATCCCAACTTTTTTTGAGAGTACCACCTTCGTTTGAATCGTTCTAAGTAGAACATCTCTTGTTTGAAACGTTCTAAGTGGAACAACTCTTGTTAGAAACGTTCGGAGTGTGACCACACACTGTGTTCCAGTATACAACCGATGCATAGTAGTCACATAGAGTTCGTATATACTGTGAGTTACTCGTCTGCAGTACATCGGTTACTATACAGAACAGTACTGTCACACAGCCAACGTTCCATACAAACACACACACACGACCGGGAGTTCGAGGTGCCACCACCCTCTCCCTTACATATGCAGGTCGAACTTTTTTCGTATCCCAACTTTTTTTGAGAGTACCACCTTCGTTTGAATCGTTCTAAGTAGAACATCTTTTGTTTGAAACGTTCTAAGTGGAACAACTCTTGTTAGAAACGTTCGGAGTGTGACCACACACTATGTTCCAGTATACAACCGATGCATAGTAGTCACATAGAGTTCGTATATACTGTGAGTTACTCGTCTGCAGTACATCGGTTACTATACAGAACAGTACTGTCACACAGCCAACGTTCCATACAAACACACACACACGACCGGGAGTTCGAGGTGCCACCACCCTCTCCCTTATATATGCAGGTCGAACTTTTTTCGTATCCCAACTTTTTTTGAGAGTACCACCTTCGTTTGGATCGTTCTAAGTAGAACATCTCTTGTTTGAAACGTTCTAAGTGGAACAACTCTTGTTAGAAACGTTCGGAGTGTGACCACACACTATGTTCCAGTATACAACCGATGCATAGTAGTCACATTGAGTTCGTATATACTGTGAGTTACTCGTCTGCAGTACATCGGTTACTATACAGAACAGTACTGTCACACAGCCAACGTTCCATACAAACACACACACACGACCGGGAGTTCGAGGTGCCACCACCCTCTCCCTTATATATGCAGGTCGAACTTTTTTCGTATCCCAACTTTTTTTGAGAGTACCACCTTCGTTTGAATCGTTCTAAGTAGAACATCTCTTGTTTGAAACGTTCTAAGTGGAACAACTCTTGTTAGAAACGTTCGGAGTGTGACCACACACTGTGTTCCAGTATACAACCGATGCATAGTAGTCACATAGAGTTCGTATATACTGTGAGTTACTCGTCTGCAGTACATCGGTTACTATACAGAACAGTACTGTCACACAGCCAACGTTCCATACAAACACACACACACGACCGGGAGTTCGAGGTGCCACCACCTCTCCCTTATATATGCAGGTCGAACTTTTTTCGTATCCCAACTTTTTTTGAGAGTACCACCTTCGTTTGATCGTTCTAAGTAGAACATCTCTTGTTTGAAACGTTCTAAGTGGAACAACTCTTGTTAGAAACGTTCGGAGTGTGACCACACACTTGTTCCAGTATACAACCGATGCATAGTGTCACATTGAGTTCGATATACTGTGAGTTACTCGTCTGCAGTACATCGGTTACTATACAGAACAGTACTGTACACAGCCAACGTTGCATATGTGATTTTGTCAAATAATTCCAAAATAGATTATTTCATTCAATGCCAGTTCTTGACGTTATTTTTTGTCATTATATTTATGACTGTTCTGTATATCTTTGCTTAACAAATTTGGCGTTCTTCACCACTTTTGCCAACATTTAACAAACTTTTCAGAATTTTTTCATTTTCTCCGTCCCATATAGAGTTGATTACATTTTCAACATAACCGATTATTTATAGCTATTTGGAAAATTTTTGCTCATCCAGTTCTTAATCCTTCCATAAGCAAATAGACAAAAACATAAGACAGACGAAAAGTCCCCGTGGATTGTTGGACTTGAAGGAAATTTACAATTTTTTCTCTTCATGTCAACAAAATCGTCTGAACAATCATCTGGTGCTTCAGCTTTATTTATTGTCATTGTCTGTCTGATGATTCACTTTTGAATACTTTGTTACTACTATGACTATGATCACCACTGACTGATTGTCATTAAGAAGGAGACACAAAAACTTTCCAAGAGCAATTTTTGGACTTGGAAAAATTTTTTCAAATTTCAGAAAGTTCCCAAATGCAATTTTCGGACTTGGAAAATTTTTTCAAATTTCAGAAAGTTCCCAAGTCCAATTTTCGGACTTGGAAAATTTTTTCAAATTTCAGAAAGTTCCCAAATGCCATTTTTGAAAAATTTTTTCAAATTTCAGAAAGTTCCCAATATTTACAATGGAATAAAAAAACGAAATGTGATCTACACACGACGAGCAAATCGATTACAAGGATGAGTCTCATCAGATCGCAGTGTGTTGACTGCTCTACTGATTACGACACCTGAACCGGTATTTTTGTCGTCTGCAAAATGTTCGACATCCTGACCGCTGTGCTTCGATTGATTCGAATGGAGTCATTCGCAGTGGAATTGTTAGCAGTTTGATTGAATTCAACTGACTTCAAAAAATTGCTTTTTCGTAACAATCCCATACTGCCTGCTACCGTGGTCTGATAATGGCTTCGCCGTATAGCAAAGCCTAATCGTTTCCTCGCATCGAGTCTGGACGCAACTTATCGTTGCCAATGACTAGAAAAGATTCTGACTTAGAGGCGTTCAGTCATAATCTTGCAGATGCTAGCTTCGCGCCACCGGCCTTTCAGCCGAGCGCATGAACCAAATGTCTGATCCCGCGGTTCCTCTCGTACTGAGCAGGATTACTATCGCAACGACTTGTCATCAGTAGGGTAAAACTAACCTGTCTCACGACGGTCTAAACCCAGCTCACGTTCCCTATTGGTGGGTGAACAATCCAACGCTTGGCGAATTCTGCTTCGCAATGATAGGAAGAGCCGACATCGAAGGATCAAAAAGCAACGTCGCTATGGACGCTTGGCTGCCACAAGCCAGTTATCCCTGTGGTAACTTTTCTGACACCTCTTGCATGAAATCTACACAATCAAAAGGATCGATAGGCCACGCTTTCGCGGTTTCTATTCGTACTGGAAATCAAAATCAAGTAAGCTTGTGCCCGTTTACTCTAAGCGAGGTTTCTGTCCTCGCTGAGCTTACCTTAGGACACCTGCGTTATCGTTTAACAGATGTACCGCCCCAGTCAAACTCCCCGTCTGACACTGTTTCCGGAGCGAATCACTTCAAACCTATCGCCGATCATCCATACTGACTACACCACACACCGGGATAACCCAGTACAACAATGCGTCAAATGGCGACACAAAGCGACGGCTGTAAACAAAGCTTCAATCTAACATGAAAACAATGACCAACAGCGACATAAACACCGCCAAATTGGCCACAATTTTTTCGCTTTACCGAATAAGTAAAGAAACGATCAAAGTAGTGGTATTTCATTGGCGATCACCGGACCACCGCGCGAACGATGGCAATTTGACAATCTCCCACCTATGCTACACCTTTCATGTCTCTTCACAGAGTCAGACTAGAGTCAAGCTCAACAGGGTCTTCTTTCCCCGCTGATTTTGCCAAGCCCGTTCCCTTGGCTGTGGTTTCGCTAGATAGTAGATAGGGACAGAAGGAATCTTGTTGATCCATTCATACGCGTCACTAATTAGATGACGAGGCATTTGGCTAATTTCGGAATTTGCAGGGCGCTCTACGAGGAAAGTGCCTGCTGCTGTCAGCCTAATTAGTGACGCGTACCAATGGGCGTTTATTGAGTCGTTGAGAAACAATAATAATAATAATAATAATAATAATAAGAATAGTAACAATAGTAATAATAATAATAATAATAATGATAGTAATAATAATAATAATGATGATGATAATTATAATAGTAGTAGTAGTATGATCCAATGCGGTAGAGTATACTGCTGTGCAGCCCGGGTGACGGCCGGTTCCGTGTTTTACAATTTTATGGGGGTGTTGATGACCGTGAGGGGAAGGTTGAGTAGGGAACATTGTTATGGGACCTGCTTCGGGGGGTAAGTGGCTTCTGTGGGAGGTTGCCACTTGTGGTGTGTTCTCCCGCTTAGTTCCGTTCGCTTAGTTATGCGCTTTAACACCTGTCGTCACTGGCCTTCCATCGCGTACGGCTTTCGGCGAACCGCGGTGTCTTAGCGTAACGTCTTTCTGTTTCTTGTCTCGTCCTTGGTTATTGGTTCGTGTTGTTCCATCGTCTGGTGGTTTCTTTAGTAGGCCTAGAAATAAAGTTAAGTGTGCCTCTGCTCTGCCTCCTGAGCGGTAGGACGGGAAGAGCAGCGGCATCATGCAGTACTTCATGCAAGGCATTTTTTTTTCCGTTTTTTAATAGTTTTTAATGTTTTTGGTTTTTTCGTATTTTATCGATTTTTTTGGTTTTTATTTTTTGGTGCTTATGTGAGTGTGAAGAAGTTCTGGAATATTTTGCAGGTGCCTTCGAGGGCAACTCTGCAAAGTAGTCGCTTGAACTTCTTAGGCATGTGCAGGCCGCATGCTTTTAGTGATCTGTTATTCGAAGGGCACCAACTAGAACTTGCACCGATTATGATGGCTCCGACTGTGCAAGTTTGGACGTCAAAAAGTGCTTTTACGTCCTCGGTTAGTACGGTGTATTTGCTAATCTTCCGTTCGTGCTTTTCGTGCATGGTGGTCCCTTTTTCCCAGGGGGCCGCAACATCCAGGATGTGCGCTGTGTCGTCTTTGACCAACACCAAGTCGGGTTTGTATACAGCATCCCCTGACTTGATGGCCGGCTCGACGTGCACCGCGAAGCCTTCTCTTTTCGCTCGATCCCCAACAAGATTGACAATCTTGTTATGTCTCTGGATGATCGTCGCCTGTGTCGTTGGACACTTCTGTGAGATGTGAGCTGCCGTTTCTCGGTGGCCCGAGAGGTGGCCGCAGTGTCTGCACAGCAGCGCATCCGGGTTTTGTGGAGTCCGGCCCTTCCACTTCTGGCTACGAGTTTCGATGACGCCGAACCGTAGCTTCAGCCCGGTGATGTAGTCCCGGCTACACATGCCACCAGTGCCGCGCAGCCAGGAGTTTACCAGAGACCCCTTTTTAAAGGATGGGAGACAGCTACCATGGTACGTCTCCGAGAGCTGAGCGATCTCCTCCCGAAGGAGGTTCTGCTTTCCTTCCCGGATAGCACTTTTGGTTGCTGCGGGGACTGCGAAGTGCTCCAGGGCCGAGAGCAGCGGCTTTCGCAGGGTTGTAGTGTCGGCTACAACTCTAGAGAGACAGTCCATGCTGGTCATCATGTTGTTAGCTCCAACGGCTACTCGTGCCATGTGCTGTGCAGTGAGAGGACGCAATCCTAGTCCTCCCTTTTTAATGGGCATGGACAAAAACATGCTATTCATGCCGGTGGTTGGTAAGTGCAGGAAGCGTTTTACTGCCGACCTAATTGCCCCATCAACGCTCTCCAAGATTTTCCTAGAAATCCCAGGGACTCCCAGTCTGTATTCCAGTGATGGAATCAGATAATCCCGCACAGTGGCAAGTTTCTGTGTGGGCTTGAGGGGGGCTTTACAGATTCTCTCTAGAGTACATTCCAGGGGGGCTAAGTCGAAATGGGGCTTGCCATTGAGGGTGATGTCTACACCAAGGAATTTAATCAAATCCCCTGGGGGTACCATTGGGATGTGTTGGTTTTCCTCTCCATAGCTGGGGACCGTGAACGGTTTGGAGGTATCTTCTACTAATGATTTGGTTTTTGGCGTGCGGACGAGGCGGATACCTTTGCATTTATTAATATTTAGTTTTAGGCCCCTCTCATTAAGGAAGTCCAGGGTGATGGAGAGTAACTTCTCTATTCCCCTTTGGCTTCGGCTTATAAGTGTTACGTCGTCCGCAAACGCTAGTGTTGTGACCTCGACTCCCTTTAATTTAAAACCCTCTCCGGTTAGTTGCAGGCGCTCTACCAACTCGTCCATGACGGCGTTGAAGAGCAGGGGGGAGATGGGATCTCCCTGGCGGACTCCCTGATTGATCTCGATCCTATTGCTAAGTGCCCCTCCATCTCCCTTTATAATGATACTGCTCCCTGTGACTATTTGTGTGATTAATGTGCGTGAGTCGTCGTCCAGACCATGCATGCGGAGTGCCCTGGTGATTGAAGTGTGGTTGACGTTKTCGAACGCTTTGGCGAGGTCTATGCTGACGATGTTCAGCTCCTCACCGCAGTTGTGTGCCTCCCTTATGACAGTCATCAGTGTGGATGTGTTGTCAAAAGCGCCGTCCGTGCCTGACCGGAATGCCTTTTGACGTGGATGGAGGGAAAGGGAGTCTTCTAACCGCCTCGTTACAACTTTGCTGAAGAGCCGGTACAGACAGGAAGCGACTGTTATTGGCCGGTAATCTTCAGCGTCGGGGTGGGGATCGTCGGTTTTGGGAATGAGGGTCGTCCGACAATCCTTGAGTTGTTAGGGAATGTGTCTAGTGAGTAGAAAGAGGTTGAAGGCCTTCGCTAGACACACCGGGTCGCACGAGCGAAGATGCGACACCTTTATTCCGTCAGGGCCCTCTAACGTGTGTATCTTAATTTTTTGGAGGTGCAGCGTAACCTCCTCTGGGAAAATTGGGTCCAGAATGTTCTTAGAGTATTGGGGACATTTGGAGGTAAAGGGTGCTGCATCAACGCCGGGACGTTGACTCAATCTTTGGCGCAGAGCGGACTCTGCGGCATCGATGGGGCAACTTACATTACAAAGGGGCTGGTTCTTAATAAGGTGGGCAGCAACTCTTTTAGGGTCTCGCTTGAAGAGCGATTGCATTTGCGCGTACTTGCTTCGGATCTTCTGTCTTCGGTTCTTCGGTTCTTCCGTAGTACGCTTCTTCGGGGGAGGGGGGGACTGATGACGTTTAGGTTCGCACAGGAACTCGATGAGTACGCTGATAGCAGCGTCAACATGTTTGTTACGGTCCTCGATCCCACTATTTAATACTTTATTAATAATGAAATTTAGAAGCCCTTCCAACTCGCTATTGCAGGAGGTTAAACTATCCTCAAGATGGTGGCGCAAATCCCTCCCAGGGTCCCGACTCTTATGTTGGATGCTTAGGGCATTACTAATTTTGTTAGGGGATGGCGTTGTTTGGCCTACGATTTCAACGCGGAAGCCGGAAGCATCGCACGTTGAAAGTACGCCCACGCCATTTATTTCCTCTCCAATGCGCGTTGCCCTACTTTTACTGCCTACGCGTTCCAAACTTATTGATTTATCTGCAACTTCCGGGAGGAAGCCGGAAGTGCCACCGTCAATCATACCTACGTTATGTGCATTTAAGTTTAGATCCACACGACGCAGCTTTTTCCTCAAGTATTTGGCCATATCCATGGATATGGCTTCGGACCATTTGGAGGAAAGGGTTTCCGCGAAAGATTTTACTGAACAGCTATTACTAGCGGTCAGTTGATCTTCCACTTCTTTCGCTTCCCTCAAATGGTCCAATGTCCATTGGTGTTTTATGGACTTTTTTGAGGTAGCTACGAAGGTGGCGGGGTGCGCTCGTTTTTCATGCAGGCGCAACCCAGTGAAAGTAGTGAAGGATCGTGAGCAAACAGAACAAGCGTGTTTGGTGTGAGCGGAATCATGCATTTCCGCGTTTGTTGGAGCATCAATTGGTGTTTCTTCTCGTTTTGTGCCCTTCTTACAGTGCGGGAAGTGCGATGCTACGGCATTAATTGATATGAAATGTTTTCCACATAAACTACATGCCAAATTAACCTTAAGTGCGTGGTGTGTGCAGTGATTGACAAAACGTGCAAAAACAGTTTCAGTAAATTTACATTTCTGGCATGCAAACGGTCCTGGGTAATTTACGCGGATAGCAGTCATTTTGACTCACTTACCAAGCCTTGGCTGGCAGTGTCAACTACAGTAGGTGCTTTTCCTGAGTTGAAATTGAAAAAAATGACGCTATGCTGATAGTGTAGTTCTATTGCTGGCACACCAGCTGGACCTGGCGCCCACTACAATAGCTCCCACTGTGCAGCTATCGACGCCAAAGTGTGCTTTAACGTCGTCGCTTATCATGCAGTATTTGCTTATCTTACGCTCATGGTGTTCATGCATGTCGGTGCCCGTTTCCCAAGGTACCGCCACATCGAGGACGTGTGCGGCGTTCCCTTTAATCAGGATGAGGTCAGGTTTGTAGACCTGACCCTCTGACTTCAAGGCATATTCAACGTGCACCGTGAACCCTTCTCTCCGTGCATGCTCCGCAACAAGATGTACAATCTTATTGTGCCGCTGAATGTACAGGTTTTTGGTCTGCGGGCATTTCTGTGAGATATGCGCGGCAGTCTCCCGTTTACCGGTTGATG
>LKDY01000442.1:0-15690 GCA_002221485.1 Trichinella murrelli | reverse complement strand
ACTCAAACAGGAAACTTTATCAAATTTCTCAAAAAATCATTGATTGCGGGTTATTGTAAATTTCATACCTATAATTGGCACATAATTCCTTGTACTAATTATAAAATTATTTCAAATATGCCGTAGTTTCTGAGAAGCGTAGAATATGTTTTACTGTGCAAACTGGTGGATAGCTTTAATGATTATAAAACTATAATACATGAGCTGAATAATTTGAAATGAATTGTGAATTTATTTAATTTCATAGCATTTGTAATGCAGGTTTACCCTGGGCGATTTCACCTTATACTAATTATGCAAATCAGCATTGCATCGTTGTTGCTTAGCGAAAGTAATTCAAATAGCCACACACTTGGTAATAATCAGAAGTTTAATAGATGAAAAAGATGGTAATAGGGACCACATTCAATGAAATGTTTACTTATTAGCAAAGTAAACACTTACAACGCAACACTTAGAACTTTTCAATTGCAACAATTAATGTTTATTTAACAGTAATAATTTCAGAAATACAATTCAACTGATCTTACAAAAAGATGGATTAGTTGAAACCTAATAGATTCGATGTCAAAAATGTTTCATGTACGGAAATTGGCAGTCATTGGTGCCGTTGAAAGGGAGATTCTGATGGGCAGATTTTCTGTGTATTAAGATATTCAGCGGACAACTTTAGAGGCATCTATTGCGCAACTATTGGCAGTTTCCGATTAACCTGTCCAAAGCACTATCATTTATCAATGCGGAAATCTAGCAATCAAAAAAGTCCAAATTTTGAAGAAAGATTTTTTGCCCATTTTCGCAACAACAACCTAGTGTGTAGTCCACGAAATTGCGAAATTTTCGAGAAAAATTTTCTTCTCCAAAAATGCCCGGAAATGATTTCAATCGTTTAGAATTGATTTGTGGACAATTATGAACATATTCGTACTGTTCCTGGTTCCATATTCTCTAGATATTACGCTAAAAGTGTGCAAATTTCCTGTGTATTTGCAGGGGCAAGTGTCAACTTTAGAGGCCGCTGATTCCACAACTACTTGTCGGTGTTCCAAAATTAAGGCCAATGATGTGAGTCGATCACAATCAATTGCAAAAACTGCTAAAAGTTGTCCGCAGAGTTTTTGAATTCTGTATTCTTGAGATATTCCTGAAAAAATGCAGAAATAGTCTTTTTAATGGTGCTGAAAAGTTAAAGAAATGAAGCATGCATTCTTCATGCATTGCTTTTTTCTTTATTTCGCAATCGAGATGTTTGAATTAGTGAACAGCATTATTAACGTTTCAAATAATGTCCATGAGAATCACTCTTCTGTGGGTGATGGGCTTCAATTATTTGTCATGTGTGATAATTTTTGAATCTGAATCTTATCCTCGTTGTCAGTATTGTCTACCTCAGTTATGTGTATACTCTCAGCGCAGGATAAATATTTATTCAGCCAGATAAGAATGCAGAATTATTATGAAGAACTGTAACATTTATGAATGTAAGCGTCTTTGACAGAGGCAACGTACTTTTTTGCTCAACGACTTTTCGCTTTCTTCTGTTGTTCATTTCCGCAAATTGAATGAATGTTTGCTCATCTATTGACTTGGAGGGACGGATGACAATGCTTCTTCTCTGCAAGATGTCACGCTCATGTTTGGTGGCTGGCGTAACAACTGCTTGGCGGTGAATTAATTTCAGCGCACTAATGAAAATCTTAGCACTTTACTTCTCCGCCCGTGTGATGGTCTGTCTCATTTTTGTAAAAATGTTGTATTTAATGCTTAGATTTTGAGTTTGACAACTGAAAAAAATAAACTGCGAAATTTATTGCATAACTAGCTGTGATTCTCACTTTTCAGCTACGAAATTTATAACACGTTCAACTTTACGCGAAACTTTTATTAATTTGATCACAGCACGTGCCAATTCTTTTTCTTTTTGCATGCTAATAACAGACACATAATTTTTTCCAAAAGCGAACTAATAATTGGCAGCTAATATTAAAAACATTTCAATTAAATTACGCTATGAAAAATGTAGTCATCTGGGAGAACTTAAAGTGCAACTTCTGAAAAGTGTCGTTTATCGATGCAACAGTTTGCGCAATCTTCCGTGTCCAAGCTATGCAGTGATGTGGTCGGTAGCTGTGACGGTACCATTAGACAGTGTAAACGCTGAAACATGGGCAAAAAGATGCAATCAGTTTATAAATTTACTTTTTCATAATTTACTGATTTTATTGATCCTCTTTCTCGAACCAACGCTTGAATGATATAGATTCTGCAAGGAAAATCATTTTATCATAAAAATAAATGTGAATAGTACTGTACGTACGGTATGCAAACAATGGATGACAACCGAATTATCCAACCCAGTATCAGAGACCATTCTGGATATTCATAATTGTTCAAAGTCAGTGGCTTGAGTTGTACAGTGGCAAAAATGAGAATCATCTAAACAAGCCAAGACCTAATTCTCATTTGCAAAAAATGCTATCACAAGCGCATTTCATTACGGAAACAATTGCCGGGCAAACTATAAGCCAACAAAGTTTCATAAAGCGACTAGGTTTGACGCATAGCATTTCTTCCCATCATCTGAAAATCGCTTAATTCCTAAAACGTTTCTTTTAAAATTCTTACAGATTGCAAAACAAGTTTTGTCTACGTACCATAGTATATATAGCTGATTGTTACTGTTTCTGCCATGACAACAATTAACACTGGATAACTGACAGCATAGTGATCAAGATATTGAATAAGGTAATTTCCTCCCTTGAAAAGAGAAGAAATAATCAACTGATAATGAAATCTCCCAAACGCGTACGTAAGTCACTGTTGGCAAGCTGAGGAAGAACATGGCGATCATGAAAAACATTGCAAAACTTTTCGATTTTTTTCAAGAACAGAAGGATATTCATCACAGAAAGCAGTAAGAATTGCTTCAAAACCAGCAAACTGTGAAATAAATTAGAAATGCAAAATATTTAAGAAATATTACAATAATTACTTACAGTACTTCGACGCCCAAAGTGACAAGCATGACGAAAAAAAATAACAGACCAAATAGGTGCCGCTTTCATAGTTGATATAGCTCTTGGATAAACGATGAACACAAGTCCAGGTTCTTTAGCAAAAAACAGAAAACCATGAAATAAATCTTTTCTGCACATGAATGAATATTCACACCTCTCGTTTCGGCCACTTCGGCAATGTCCTTATTCAAGCAGTCTGCCATATATCCCAGTACAGAAAATATTACCAGACCAGATAAAATGCTTGTCAAGCTATTTATGCAACTTGCCACAATAGCATCTCTAAGAGAAAAAAACAAAAAATAATAACCTTTTTGATATAAAAATTGAAATATTGAATAACCTGTAAAAGTTGTTCCGTCTTTAATTGTAACTAGCAAGCGCAATTAATACTCCAAATCCTGGTCCAAATGAAAAAAATATTTGTGTGTGTGCAGCATCGATCCAAACCTACAGCATTATAAAATATTTTAAAACAAAGTAAAATTACCGCTAAAGTTAAAGTTCATTTGAAGAATGTTTAATTTCAGCAAAAACTGTAAACACAACACCAGCTAACATTTTTCATTTTTAAATGCATGAAAGACGGACGAATTGTTCAGTTTCATATTTACATTTGATTTAATAATTGTTTTACAATATGCACTTTTTACACGTTAAAATAATTAATTAAAGAGGTAAAAATTTGAAACCACATCCAATTAATTACACTGTAACAGTCGAATGATGAAAAAATGTAAAACAGTTACATGAAAAAAAGTTTAAGGTTATTGCATTATGTGCTAAGCATAGGAATTGAACGATAAAAATGAATTAATTATTATGCAGTTGAGGAATATTTATGTTTTAAAAAATGATGCTATTTTCGTTTGAAAGACTAATAAAACTGAGATAATAAAAAGGTTACTTCAATATTGAGCAGCTTGCTCCAATCTGGCATGAGGAAATATTTAATGCCAGCCTGTGATCCCGGCAATGTGCAGCTATGTGCAAGCAAAGCGAACAGCGCAACATATGGAACCGTTGCAGTGAACCACACTGCCTGAAATTGTTAGAAATGAAATTGAAATTGCAACGGTTGGAAAATTCCCTTCACGAATATTCACTTTGCCTGAACTGAGCGGTCCTCTCCAGATGGCAAAATAAACAATTGTGTAGATGACAAGCAGGCAAAGCAAAAGAGGCCATCTGATATTGCCCAAATTATCCAAACCATCAGAATTTTGTATTTCCAAAACTCTTCGTCTTCAATTTGCAAATGAAGTTATTTAACAACTTGGTCGAACAAGTTGGAACTTACAAAAAGAACTCTTCAGCTGCATTTGTGTAATTGCTAGATGCATTTCCCAATGACACGTTCGCATTGTCGGGTACACAGTTTTCCGTATTCCACACGTTGTCGCAAGATTGCCAAGGAAAAGGCCATTTGAACGAACTGCTAAGGTAGAACAATGCCCAAGATATTATCGTGTTATAAAAGCAACCCATGAAGACATCAATCAAACATGTTGCATATCCGACGCCTATAAAATTGATCTTTCAATATTTCAAATATTTCAATGAACAACAGGGAAAAACCTTTAAAAAGTGGTACCACTCGTTTCCATATGGAAATGCATCCGCATCGATGAAATTGTCCCAATGCCATTTCCATATAAAACAACGGAAGTCCACAGAAGATGAAGATAACAAAGTATAGGACCAGAAAAGCTCCTGAAATTGGGTGTGCATATGGAATTATCATTTTTTCAATCAATCATTTCGTCAAAATTGCAACAACACAATAGCGTCATAAAATTAGTAAAGCGACATTGGTTGTTGCGCATGCATGCGGAATGGAAACTTTCTCGCCTGGTGAGCAGAGCAAACTTATGAAGAAAAAAACACTGTTAGCATAGATAAAATTGATAAAACCTTGTTTTCACTGACAAACAGAAGAACCAACCGGAGAAAAATGATATTTGGTTTCTAAAATTGTTTCTATCAGTGTGGATAAAGATAAAAAATGAAAAAATACCACCCCATTGCCCCATCGAACCATAACCAATTTTACTTTTTCAAATTTATCACATTTCATTTTACTGAAAACGGCAAACACAAAAACAGTAAACGTTGTTCATTCATATTATATTAGATAAAAGAAACTCTTCAACAATCGTACGCATATTTGAAATAGCCAAATGATAACTTATTTGAAAACAAATGAAAAAGAGCATAAATCATCTTCTCCACATCTGATCGTTTTCCCCATGTGATAAATGGAATGATTTATTTAATGGAAAATGGAGTTACTGCTGCATCATAACGTGGATTTATTATTATTTCTGTTGCAGACATTTTACGTTTGGCACGTGGAAATTGTTGCAATGAAATAAGCATTGTTGAAAACGTTATTTTCCTATCGTTCATACCAAACTGACTATTCTATTATTCTATTATTCTGCACCGAATTTGAATACCTCCTGAAAACAACAACAAGTGGAAATCAAATTTTACAATTTTTCAAGGAACCATGTTTTTTTTAGTACTAGTCATAGAGTAACTAGTCATAACTGACCAAATATATGAGAGCGGTGTAACGGAAAACATTCCTGCGTCGGCAATGAACAGGTAAAAGTTCATACATTGGACGAAGCAAGAAAAGAAAAATCAAGTACAAATAAGCGATGATTGGATTTGGTGATTAAAAGTGTCATTCATATTGTTATTCGAAATCGTATAATTTTCCTTTTTACACAAGTTTACATCATATTTTTTACGTAAGTTTTTTTCATTACAATTATTCATTGATCATATTGTGGGATTATTTTTGCTATGATCGAATGAATCTGCTGCAGCACAAAAGCTACCACGCTTGTTCACAACATGCAACATGTTTTTGCTTCATATCGTGAAACAACCACCACCACCACACCTAGAGCATGGACCAAGATCACTGAAGCAGTGCAAAGATGTTGGAAAATGAATTCAAATAAATTTTTAAAAAAAATCAAGAAAGTGCGAATATGCACGCACAAAAGGTGAAATTTACAACTTTAAAATTTTGCAAACTGTAAACATGTAAAATGCAAAAAACCACCTTTTTTCTTTTACCTTTTAATTCAAATAGAAAAAACAACAAACACCTACTTTTTCATTGAAGACCAAACGACACGACACGACACGAACCGACAAACAAAAAAACAAGGGCATCTTTGAAACAGCGTTCGAAAATTTGTTATGTTCGACTCTTCTGTTCAATTTTTCCCTACACTGGGGCAGAAAATACCCAAATATTGTTTTTTTTTAATATTACAATAGAAGCAGAATTAACAAGCAACAATTGCCGAATCTGCCAGCGATCATACATATTGATTGATCTTATCGGTTCAACTGAACCAAGGGGTAGGCAGGCAGGCAGGCACGTCGTTTTGAAAAAAAAGTGAAAAATACTGCATATATTTCATATTATTTGACTGCCTCAGCGTGTGCGTTCGTACAAAAGCCAAGTCCAAATAAAACCCGTTTGCTTGGCATGCGCACGTTACTTTGCTTCTTCTTCTTCTCTTCTTGTTTTCCCGTCTAAGATATATTGGAACCAGTATCTTCTGCATTGGTGACGTTGTAATAGTCACGATTTTCGCTCAAGCCCATGTATCCGTAATCTTCGGTAATCTTTTCGAGCATCGCCCTGAGGCGTTCACGAATTTCAGTAAAACTCGGCCTCGTCGATGGTTCCTTTTGCCAACAGTTGACCATTGTCATATATCTGATGAAGATGAAATACAAACATCGATGCAATGAAATGAGGGAACAAGAAAATTAAAACAAAACAAAAAAATTACAAAATGTCCTTACAATTCATCCGGGCAATTGCTTGGCTGTTCCATCCTTTTTCCAGATTCGAGAAGCTGTTCCATATCGGTTGGCTGTATACCAGGGTATGGTGATCCACCAAGAGTGATAATTTCAAAAAGTAGTACACCAAATGACCAGCTACAAATTAGTCAAATAGTAATGGAAGAGAAATTTTCTTTCTCTCTATATAGTTTCTCCTTACACGTCTGATTTTGTAGTAAATTCATAATTTTTTATGGCTTCCAATGCCATCCATTTGATCGGCAGACGACCACCTTTACCCATATAAACCATATCACTGTATATGTATCGGCAGAGTCCAAAGTCGCCAATCTGAATTTCATTTTTATAGCAATAATAAAAAATTCCAGCAAAGTAAACTGAGAATAGATATACTTTAATTCTTTTATCATGATCAACCAGAATATTTCTCGCGGCAACATCCCGGTGCAAAAAGCCCTTTTGGCTCAGATATTCCTGAAAAGAAATTGTTGATTATTATTTGTTTGTTAAAAATTATACATTGGAGATTTGAAGAAGAAAAAAAAAGGAAAACTGACCATTCCAACGCTCGCTTGCCATGAAAATGAGATCAAATCTTTCAAACAAAGAACCATATCCAAATCAACGTCCGAATTGTCTTCCAAATTGCCAATATCGATTCCTTTGCTTTCAAGCTGCAATATTATTTCATCTATCAGCAATCGACACGTCTAAATTGAGCTGATCCTGAACCAACCTGAACCATGTATTTTCGACGATCACGAAGGTAGTGCAACAAGTCCCCTTGAGCACAGTATTCGACAATAAGACAGAGCGGCTCTTCGGCGGTGATACAGCCGAGCATGTTGACCAACTTTTCATGATAGCCTACCTGTTTCATCAAGTTGATCTCCTTTCTAAAGTCTGACTTTGCCGATTCGTCGGCATATTCTAAAAATTTACAATAAATTTGGACATCCAAAATTATCATCATCATCATCAGTAATTACCAGGTAACATCTTGATAGCCACGTCACAATCTTCCATTTTGGTCCAATTTTCAGCCAAGACAGAATTGGAAAGTCGATTGCCCAATATCCGGCCGATAATTTTGCCTGGAACAAGAACAAAAAAAGAGAAACAAATTAATTTTATACAACTCAACTGTGAATGTTGTAATTAAACTGCGAAGAGATACCTTTGTAAACGGCTCCAAAAGCGCCCGAACCGAGCCGTTTGTCGAAGTCAATCTCGACCTTGCTGCGCCCAAGTTCCCAGTGGTCGAAACGTCTCGGCTGTGCCACGTAGGGGTTTTCCGACGTGGCGCATGGTCGGTCGTGATGACTGTTGGCCAATTCAGCTAGGGATTTTTGCTTTTTCATCGACCGGCGTCGGTAAAGCAGAACGATGGCTAACATTGCAAACAGAAGTGTCGCAACCGAAGCCACCAACACGTACACGTGTTCCCTTTTCAATACGACGTTGCTGCTCTTGACGGCCGCGAATGTAAAGTCCAACTCGGTGCGTGTGGTCAGATTCCAATGAATCGGAGCCACTTGTTCGGATTCGTAAACCGCGCAACTTGCAACGTGTAACGAGTGCCCAGTTCAATATTTTTGACCAAATAGTTGTTTGTCGAATTCTAATCAACAAGTGAATAATTGCATTTGAATAATAATGGAAACCAATTTCGGCAAGAACAGAGGCAATGAAGTGCTTCTTACGTCACAGTTGAGTGGAATTCCATCAATTTCGTCGTCACAAGTGCGCACCAGAGCCACCGCCCGCAGCACTTTCGGAGAATAGATCAACGTAAATTGGGACGAGTCGGGCTCGACTTCGTCCAAACGAATTGCGTAATACAATATCGGCCACTGGAGCTGTTCCAAACTCAATTTCCAAGTTATGTTGATATCGGATTTGGACAGCTTTTCGTCTTGATTTACAAGCTCGTACGATACACCATCGACGAAGCATTTCGGATTTATAACTGCAAATGAACGTGAAAAAAGATAATAAAAGTGTAAAAAAAAGAAACAGATCGATCAAAAAGTACGTACCACTTGCCGGATTCTTGCAACCACTGTTCACAACATTGTCACAGTCGAGTATGAAATCCAAGCCTGGATAATCGCTGGTATTCTTGTCTGGATATTGAAATACAGTTTGACAAGCGCTTTCCAATTTTTCCAACTTCAAAGACAGAAAAACAAAAACAGTTGCCCAGATTGTTCATCACTGCCATGAACTTACCATGAACATAAATTTGCACATGTGAGTCATCACAAAGTCTGGCAAGAAGATGAATATTTTACTGTCGTTCTGAGCCGGCGTCACTTGGTCGACGAGCAGTATTTTGTTGGTTGGAATTCGACAATCGACCCAAAACAGCGAGCTCTTGACACCAACTATATCCGACAAGTGCCAATTTGGAGGTGATTTGTATTCGACAGTGACTACCACTGTACGCGCGGATTCTTCACCTTCGACGTTGACGTAGGGTTCGTCGAAAGCGCGCTTATCAGTAACCGAATATGACAAATCTGCCGGTTGGGGAATAGGTGCTGTTGAAAGATATTAAAATTGTAATAAAAATTTAAAAAAATTAAATAACACGACGTATAAAATGTGTTAATGAAGAAAGTGAAACAAAGTGAGAGAGAGAGAGAGAGAGAGAGGGGATATCTTACGAGAAATTTCAACTACGTCAGAAAAGTTGCTCATTCCCAAGTAATTGACAGCAGCGACACGAAAACCGTAAGTAGGACAGAGTCGTGGTTTTTTGAAAATTACACTCAAATTTGTCGTCACCTAAAAGCAAAAACAAATAAACAATTTTCGACGAATCGAAAACAATTTGTCAAAATTTGAAAAAGAAGAAAAGAAAAAGAAAAATTATGCTTTTCTTCCATTTTCACAACTGCACTACATTATTGATGTTCAAGTTCAAAAACAGATTGTACAGAATGCCGTGGCTAAGCCGGCTGGAAAATTTGGGCTAGATTCGGCCATGTCAAGTAGTGAAGTGGAAAAGAGTGTGGAAAAATTAGACAAAATGTCTGTCGAAACTGAAAAGCAGTTCCCGTTAGCGGAAGGCAGGCCGTTTTGTAAACACAACTGGTTTCAGTTGTCGAGAAGGAATGCGAAACTGAGTAGACTTTGGAAAGTGTGGGAAAATTTCAAATCACAGATGGCTTATGGAAAATTGTGAGAAAAAATTTTGAAAATAAGAAAAGAAAAACAAACAGAGTATTTGAAATAAATTTACATAAAAGAGGGAAAGGGGGGGGGGTGAATAAAAGAATACTGAATTACGAGATATTGGTCGTCATTGATGATGGCCTGTGATTGCTGTGAGCTGAACGTGGAAAAGATGTCGTCCATGTCTTTGTACTCGACGACAAACAGCTCGGCAAATTGTACCGTGCTCCAATTGATGACCAATCGGTAAGGATTGACAAACGGATCGCTGAAATAATTCACTTCGAAATTCAAAGGCGGATGTCGGACGGCTGAATGATGGAAATGAAATGAAAAAAAAACAAATGAGTAAAAAAGGCCAGAGAATTATGTCAAATTTTACAATATATTTACTGTTGAATGATGATGACGTTTCGGATACGTTGCAAGACGATTGTAACAAACGTTTCCAACATGTAAAATTCGTTTCTAACTGTGAAAAAATGAGAGAAAAAAAATTATATTTAAAAAGAACGTATTTGTTTTTGTTCACAATTATCATATATGGGACGTACACAGTTTTCGTCGAAGTCATAATTTCCACAGTATTCTTGGCAATGTTGTAAAGAATTTGGCTGAAATTTGGGCAATTTTTGAAAAGCCAAAGTATACGAAGTTGGGCTTTTTTTACCGTATCGTTGTTGCGTAAGCAGTCGGCCAAAAAAATGAACCGACACTGAAAAGCCGACGGATAAGCCCAGCTCTGTTGCCACAGCGAAATGGTCCATAGCAGGGTCAGCATCAATCGACGATGGTCGAGTCGAGTTGGCCGCTTGGGACAAGTGGGAAAAGGGCCATGGCCGGTGAACGGCATCACGGTTGGTGTGGAGATATTCTCTTGACAAGGGTGTGGCTTCGAAGCTGTGGACCGTCGGGACGGCAAACGTAGCAACGCAAGCGGCCTGCCATGTTCGAGGTGAAGAAGAAGAAGACGTTGACGACAGCAACCGCCGCCAACGAACGACTGGTTTTTCCTGATCATGCGTAGGCGGACCTAGAAGCACCGTCAAGCTGAGAATACTTTTTTACATGATCATAAAGTGGAAAAATAAATATACAGAAGGAAAAAAATGAAATAAACAACAACAACAACAACATGTAGATGATACAGCTTTGTGAAAATAGTGAAAAATGAAAACAGCGAAACAAGAGGAACAAAAAGAAATGGAAATGTGACAACGCGAACGCGCCTCTGACAAACGTGAAGGTGATAAGCCCCGCTGTAATGGCATGTTTGATCGTTCAACAAAGTAAACAAACAGTCAACAAGCAAAAGTAAACGTCGATTGAAGATGAAGAAAAATGCCGTCAATAAGCTGCTTGGACGAATCATTTCATTTTCATCAGCCCCATTTTATTCCATCCACTTCATCAATTTCAAATTTATCACTTTTCATCAATTTCCATATTTCATCAATAACACATTTGAAAATTGGAAAATACTCGACTGTCCATTATTGTTGTTTACAGTAGATCAAGAAGGTTAGAGTAGGTTAGAAAAATTAACTAGACGAATGTAGTATTATGATTTTTTTCTGCTTTGAAACATGTTAAATTTCAAAATCCAACTTGTAAAAATAAAATAAGAAAGAAACAACCAACTGCACACGTAAAGTTTTTAGATTATAATTATGAATATGTTGAATTGTTGACACGGTGGCATAATTGCTAGTTGTGCAGTAGTAGCCGCGAGCATCGAACACCAAGCGTTCAAGTTTCGTGTGACAAGAAGCGGAAAGACCGACAACAACAGGCCGAAAACTGACGCACAGCATTTCAGTACATTCTTTGTTCAGTACGTTCATAGAAATATCATTCACCAGCGAAGCTTGTAAGAAAAAAAAATTTCTTTCCACTGAACTTCAAATAACAAAGAAAGAATAAAAATGAAATTAATAAATCATCACATTTTGTTTTTGAAATTGAAAATAATTCCTTCCTTTCCTAATCGTGTTCACAGTTTAAAGTCCAACTTCCACGTTATTGTTCATTGCTTCTTTATTTTCTTCTTCTACAGTAAGATTTCGTCGAAGAAAAAAATAAACAGCAGGCAAGTTATGTAGACAAAAGATGAAAAAGAAACTGTTTACCAGGACGAAGAATTGTTTTTTTTTCTTTAAATTTGCAAACCGTGATGAAAAAGTGGTGCAATCGATCACGAATGTCAGTCAGGCGATCGCTTCTTCACTTCACGCGACAATAATCCGCTTCTGGTGATACTTTAAAATATGCAAATATATGAATAATATTGCAATCAGGTAATTGAAAAGCAAACAGAAAGAGAGAGAGAGAGTAGACGAACGCAAACAATACAGATAGGAAGCAGAAAGCTTAACTGAAATGTGACATATTTTTTTTGTTGATCGAAGAATAAAAAACGAGTTGACAAAAACTGAATAAACAACAAACGAAAACAAATAATATAATTTTATTCGCATTCCACACACGCTTTTCTCTCGTTTCTCGCAAAAAGAAACAATGGGAAAAAAAGTAAGATTGTTCGCAAAAGTTGAGACCACGCCCGTAGTGGAGAGTTGGAATTGAAAAAATGCGATAATCATCATCGACTAACTGCTGCTGCTGTTCGCTCTGCGCAAAGAATTGGGAAAAAGCCGTCGTCCAAAAGACAACAAATAATAAACAAATAAATAAATAAATAAACAGACGACCAGTTTCTTGTTCAATTCATCAAATCAACAAAATTACAAAAAAAACTCTGATCGTGATCAGTTTCGCTGGGGCATCCATCGGTAGTTTTGCTTTTTTGTTTTATACCGGTCGGTGTGTTGTAAAGAAAAATTTCCCCGCTTATTCGGTTTTAAGTTGGAAACGAAAAAGTCAAAAGGGGAAATTATTTAAACAAAAACAAAAAAAATTAACATAAAAATGAAAAAGCTCTGCGGTTCGTTACACCATTCATCTCGTGCACCAGCGACGGTCGTGACGCACCACCGGTCGACTGTTCACCGCCCCTTTGGGCGGAACACCGCTGACGGCAAGCTTCGGCGGCGAGACGACGCTGGCGTCCGTCTCCATCGACCTGTCTGAACTGTACAGACCGTCGCCACCGCTGGACGGGGGTCGAATTTTCCGGCGCCACTCGCCAGACCGAGCCGCCGACGCATTTTTTCTACCGCCACTACCGTTGCTCCACTCGGTGTCCTTGGGCCGGTGGTACCGGGCCGAGGCACGCAGCGAAGATGATGAGGGGACAGTTGGGCGTGGTCGTTGTCGTCGTAACAACGGCCACTTCGGATACTGCCCCTTGACGACGACAACATCCTTGTCGGCAGATCCGGAGACGGGGATCCGGAGACGTCGATTTCTCCCCTGTTGATCGACTTCGACCTCCGACAGCCGCCGCTTAGTCGAGCCATTTCGCACGCGTAAAGCGGCTGCGAGCCGTTGACGCCATCGCCGCCGCACTGGACCGCAGCCGGCAACGGCAAATCCGGTAGCGGTGGCATCAACGGCGGCGGTATGTCAGGCGGTGGCAATTCGGGAAGTGATCCCAAAAGTGACAAATCCGGCGGCGGCACCACGCCCAGCAACGCGGCAGCCACTTCGGCATCCGCCGACTGATTGGTCGTTTCCAACGACACGCCCGAACCGTCCAGTCGGTCCGCTTGGACAAGCCGATCCCGCAAGTGCTTGTTTTCCACTTGCAAAGCGTCCAATTGTCGATCGTGCTTTCTGTTGGCCAACCAAAGATCCTGCTGGGCCCGTTCCAACTGCAACTGCATCTTGCGTTTCTCCTTTTCCAAAACTTCAACCTCGTCACGCAACTCTGCCATCATCTTTTCCGTGTGCTCTTTCTCATCTTTCAGCCTGAAATCGAATCCCAATATGGAAGCTGCCTGCAACAACAACAACAAAAGCAACCAATACCGATTTGCCGTATCTTCGAAACCTTCGAGCTGCTTGGAAATGACCATCTGCATGCCGAGCTGTTTTTGCATTTCTTTTTGCCTGGCTTCGAAAAACTCTTCGAGCACTTTGAGACGCGTCACCGCTTCCATCGTCTGCATCTCCGCCTGCTGTTGGGCATTTTTCATCGAATCCCGTTCGCAGCGGAGCTGCTCCAATTCGGCTTCGACCGCCAATCTGCACCGTTGCTCTTTCTCGACTTCGGCGCGCATCTTTTCCAACTCTCCGTTCGACCGGCCCAACTGGGCGTACAATTTGGCCAAATCCAAGCCAACATCCACGTCGTCAGTCGGCTGTTTACTTCCTTCACAAACTCCCGTCGCCTCTTCGTCTTCTTCTACATTCCAGTCGGCAACGCCTTCAACTGGTCGTTGGAACGTCGCCGACACTGCCACAATCTTTGGACCACCTCCTTCAGTCCGTGTATTTCGACTTTCGACGCCTCGAGTTCGGCCAACAACTGCCCTTCGCGTTGCTTCAATTCGACCGTCGAAGCCAGTTCCACTTCGCGCGACTGCAGCTCTTCGACCAGCTTCTCGTTGCGACTCTTCTCCCGCTCCAAATTCGCGTACAATTGTCGAATTTGTTCGTTCAACTGCTGCCGTTCAGCTTCGTGCCCGCGGTCCAGCTTGTCGGCTTCTTCTCGCAGTTCAACGAACCGTCGGTCCGCGTCCTGCAATTGGCGATCCTTTTCGGCAATGGCCGCTTCCATCGCTTCCATTCGACCCTCTTCCAAAACTCACTACCCACCCCTCCACGAGCGTTTTCCAATTCACGACTGGCACGTACCAGCTCGGCTTCGACACCCTTCAAAGCGGCATCTTTGCATTTCAATTCCGCCAATATGCGACTCTTCTCCTCTTGCAAATCGTCAGCCTGCTCCAACTTTTCCACCAGTCGCTCGTATTTGGAAAACAACCGCACATAATCGCTGTCGTTGGCGTAAACTTTTCGCTGCCAGCGTTTCCAAAGCAGACGATCGACCACAAAAACCACCAACGAAACGCAAGTCAAAATCAACAAACTCGAATCGTTCCAGCCGAACGTCGTCGCTTTTGGAAAAAAAGTCCCCCCACTGGAGTCGTCAACTGCGAACAACAGACTCCAGATGCTGGCAAATGCCCGTCGCGACTGGTCGAAATACAATTTCACACCTCGGATCAGCAACGTCATGAGATCCGTCGAAGCGGGCATTTCAGGAACACCGACCACAGGCCGGCGGTTCGTCTCGTCGCACTGTTCTTCTTCCTTGTCGCACGTCTGCGATATCCAAGAATCTTCTCTTGGAAATCCATCTGGAAAAGTTTCCTCAACTTTCACATTGTCATTGTCATCACTTGCATCATCAACTACGGAAGTGTAATTCGAAATCTCGCCACCCCTGGCAGCAGCACTACTGCTGCTTCTCGAATCATGATCATCATTATAAGACGAGCTAATGCTCAATTCTTTCTCTTTTTCTGAGCTTTTACCATCATCAGCAACAGTACTGCTTCGTGAATCATGATGATCATCCGACGAGCTGACGTTCAACTCTTCCCCTTCTTCTGAGCTTTTACCATCACCAGCAGCAGCAGCAGCAGTACTGCTTTCTGGTCCATGATCAGTATCAGACGAGCTGACGTTCAACTCTTTCCTTTCTTCTGAGCTTCTACCATCATCAGCAACAGTACTGCTTCGTGAATCA
>LKDY01000440.1:0-27588 GCA_002221485.1 Trichinella murrelli | reverse complement strand
TATCATGCGAATAAGGGCTCTTATACCTCGATTTCGATCAGTATGATTTAAGCCCATTAGAAAATTCGATGGTCGCCTAATAAAGATATATCGACGACCAAAGCGTGCTACTCAAGTGTGAAATTACACGCTGAAAAGAAAGTGGAAAACGTACATTTTTAACATTATCCAGCTAATTCGCCTGATGCTCTTGCATTGCGCCCAAATGATTATTACCCGACTGTGTCCTTACTCTTCCAGATTTTCGTCACTCACCCAATCGACTGAGCCAGCGCAGAACGAAGCTTTACTGCAGTGAAATATCTAAAAAGCTATTTCCGGACTACCATGACAGAAGAACAATCGAACGGACTTAAAGTTATGTGTTCGTTCATTCTGTCTTTTCGATTGATCTTGATCATCTAATAGAAAGTTCAGTTTCAAACGGAATTGAAACGTGTCGTTCATATAAAATACAATTAAAATTATTAATTTTAAAGTTATTCTAACACGTGTTTGAGATTCCAATTTTGTTTAAATGAAAAAACGGCACTTTTTGTTCCTCTTCTGACTGTCATGTATAATAATACATGTACATGATAAATCTTTTTGTACACTACATCCGCCCCTCTTTATAAATTAAACGCCTCTGTATTTTACATTACATGATAGAACATAATTTCTTTTTACAAAACTATAAATATGCACTTTCGGTTTCATTTCTACTCCATAATTAAATTTCTGCTGGTAAATAGTAATTCGACCGCATTAGATTTCACAAGACAAGACATTCTATCTTGCGGCATCCTCAACATTAGTTAATACTACTGATCGTGCAATTTCCAGCGCATTCAGATTTTATGAGAGCCGATTGCGTAAGAATCAGGAAATCGAAGAAAGCAGCTAAGAGCAACATTTCCTGCATCAATTTTATAAAAATCGACTGACTGAGGTTATGAGGGAAAGAAAGTAGTGGTGGTGGATCAGTAACGGAGTTGGCAGCTGAAATGGAGGTTCGAGGAGGGAAGGTGAAAAGAGGTTTTTGTGTCAGTGTAAGATTTATATAGAAAACAGACAGGCAAGCTGGACAAAAAAACGCGACATAGTGCAGCCCTTGCGATGTGGGACAAAAATTTGCGTATGATAACGTAGGCAGAGTTTTTGGGAAAATAGGGAAGCCGTGGAAAGAAATGCATTTGTGGCTGCTGCTGGAAAATTGTATCTGTTAATCAGGTTCACCTTTTTGTTGGGCTGACACAGAATGTGAAGATTGTCAGAAAATCATCAGACGTCTCATGGTGCGCAAGCAAGCACAAAAGCCAAAATCACAAACGACATTAAAATATAAATGAATTCAGGCATGGATGACAAAGCAATAAATTAAAAGTATATAAAAATCTGCAGGTATTAATCTAACTGATGATAGCCGGCTAGGCTGCACCACAGCTTTAATGTTGTCTGTGAAATAATACAAATCTCATTTTACATAAATGACGTAATCCAGCAGACAGTTTTATTTTACATGAGCACATAATACAAAGCATAAAAAAGAAATAAAGCAGATGAAAGAAAAAGTAAAAGCATCTTTAATACGAAAATATATTTCAAAATAAAATCACGGAAGATAATTAATAATTGAAGATACAGTAAGATACATTATTCAAATTGCCAAATTAATGATAAGAAGGTTACTAAGTATATACAAACAGAGGAATGCATAGTTATTACTTTATTACGGTGCTATTCGATAAACGGTGGCGCTGCGTAACCAAGGTGCTAGTACAAGATGCTTCAGGTGAAAATTTTATACTGAAACTTATTTTCTTGATGTTTCACTATGAATGCATGTATATTTACGTATTTAAACACTTTTCAATTTGAAGATGCGTGAAACTCGAAATACTTTAGAGCAGAATTATCAATTACATATAGTTGAACATTGAAGGTTTTGAACAAATCCATATTTCAATTTTCTATTTAGGTAATCGTTTAGATTTAATTAGAGAAGAAGATAAAATTTTCACTTTACACTTGCTCATGGCATTCAATTTCATTCTCAACTTAGCATTCGAATATCACTAAGCGCATAGAGTTATCTATTATGCAGGACAGATAAATACCGTTTTTATACAGAAATCATTTTCAATTTAATTTTATTATCACTTTATATTTTTTTTCTAAATTTTTCATCATGAAGACATTAGATAAATCAAAATTTTTATAGAGTTAATTATCTTGGCATTTAGCGCAACCAGTGTGTTCAATTATTGTTTTACTTTTTGTTGACATTATGTTCTAATTCATATTAGAGTAGCATAACCAACTTACGTAAGCCGGTGTTTAACGCTACGTGCGCAGTGTCTGGCTTTTATGCAAATTAGACCGTTAGAATATTAACTTCATATTAGCAGTGCACCAGTTAAATAGACTTTGTTGACTAACAAAAGCATCGACCGCGATGTTTGCTCGATCTATTTCTGCTTTACCTACTGAGTAAGGTGTATTATTAGATATAGAAGAATGTTATCTTATCAAACATGGGCGTTGTCTAGTTGAATGCAAATTTGAGTGCAATTTCCATTTGTTTGCTTTTGAGCTTATGCGTGGCCTGCATATTATTTGTTCAACGAAATGAGAAATACGTTTCATACTTGTTAATCAATAGAAATGAACTCTATGTAAATTTTCCTGTGGCTACTATTAGTTGCTCTAGAAATTCATTCCAAATGATTGTAGGCGAACGAGGTGCGGCGAACGAACAATGGCGCTTTCAATGCGATGACAGACGAAGAAGACCATTAAAACGGCTTTGTTTTTTATTTTTATAACATTATTTCATTAAATTAATTCTTCTACATTTAGATACAGAAGAATAGAAGATAAAAGAAGACATCACAAAGACAAGGGTAAGTTAGGTAAGTATAATTCTTGAGTTAGACTAATTAGCTAAAGATCACTGAGAAGTTCTTGAGTCTGTAATTTATATAAACTCGAGCTGTAAGTTATTGAGCATTTAATTCAGATGTTTGTTAATTAGAGTAATTGGACATAGATCATGAGTATTACTTTAATAAATTTGAGTGGCTTTCCGCATTTGAACGTTTCATGTCCCATGCCTTGTCGAGTTGAGTTTAGGGTTCATTGCGGAAAGTGAAATGGTCGATCATTTCAAAGGACAATTTTTGAGCATAGTGAGTTTTTAGCACTGCTATAGTTTGAGTATTAGAATAAGTAAATGTTTGAGAATAGCAGTGCAAGGATAGGAGGAATGGTGAGATAGGGTGGTTTGCAGGAGTTCGACGGGTTACACTGCACGACGCGACCCTAACCATCTCAATGATCAAAGTCCATATTTTCACAGCTCACCATTTCCTCTCCCGGTTGCGGTACCAGGGGCCTGCCGCCTTGCTCGATCCCAGCAATGGAGCTCAAGCAAGGTTTTTTTTCAGCTCGACCGCCCCCCGCGCCGCCCCCGCCCTCCTGCCCGTTAACGGGGACTTCCCACGTGCGGAGTCTCCTAGTCCCGTGCTGGCCAGAGACCGGTTTTAAAGAGATGACCCTGTCCATTTGTGTGGTAATGGACGTTGTTTGAAATCTTGTGCAATGGGATTTCAACACCTATGTGAATTCGTAAGACGTATCTGTCCTAGAGGCAGTTATGCAAATTTGCAATTGACGTAGTGCGAGACTCTGTTTCGTGCCAATCTAGTGGTGATCGTTACTCCCAAAGAGGAACGGTAAGCGTCGCTATGCTTTTGTGTTATTGTCTCGCTGGCTCTGATCGACTTCATCCAATGATTGGCATCAGATCTGCCGTCACACCTTTTAACTAGTTCATTTGGCGTTGCACCTTTCTTCAGTTTAGGCATAATACATTTGAAATTAATCTCCATCGAGAGTTTCCCCTTATAATCATGCTAAATAGTTTAAATTTGTTAACATTTTATACACTAATTTATTATTTAAGAACTTAGATGATAAAGAAAATATAATGTTCATTCATCTAATAATTGGGCAAATTCAATAATTATTAAATTCATAGAAGTTTTTTAATTTTTCATTTGCATTTCATCTCATAAATGATTTTAATTATTCATTAATTTTATACTGATAATAATACATTTTAGTGTAAAGCACTTTTTACTTTAAACAATGTAATGTCAAAGTAGATTTCTACTTTAAAACAGTGTAATGTAAACAGTTAAAAGGGATGTAATATGGTAAACATTAAATTATCATAATTTTATTTATTAATTATTGGTGAATTAGCTGTTTGCATATAAATTTTTTACTTATAAAAATGTTAATCGGGGTCTCCTTTAATTAGGTAATGGCAAAAGTAATCTTGGAATAAATTAAATAAACAATTAGCTTAGACAAGGTGCAACGAGTTTAATCTTTTTATAAATAGGAAGTAATCTTCTATAAATAGAATGTTATTAATCCGTAACATGTAGGAAAACAATGTATTAAATATGAGATTAATTTTAATATGCTAATTAGAAAGTTTAAAAGGCAACGTAAATGCAACATTGAGTATTTTAATTTTCAATTAGGTTAAATAACGTCACTCGTAACAACATTTCAGCAGTGAGAGTTTTTTAATAAATGATTAACATGCAATGTAAACACAAAAATGGGTCATAATATTTTCTAATTAAGTATAATAACGTCACTCGTAACTACATAATTTAGCAGGGTTTTTTAATAGTTAATTAGAATGTTTTAAATGGGATGCAAAAAACAGCAACTTACAGTAGTCAGTTTTATTTGAAAAGATAAGTAGGCATAATACATTAAATCAATAATGATGAGTTGTAAATCATACGGTAAGTATGCAAACATGAGTTGGTTCTGCAGGACAGTACATTAATATTGAGTGTCAGGTGTGACGGCTATCGATGTGCATGAGGTTGCAAGGCTTACGATTTACGCTTGCGAGACGATTCACATTTGCGTGGCAGCGCACGCCATCTGGTGCGGAAGCTACGTCTTCGGCGGATCAGAATGGCCATCTGGTCCGTCGAGGGTGGATCAGATGGGTCCACCCATGGTCATCTCGGCCAAAATCGTGAGGCCAGCACGTGGGCTAGGAGGCGATGATGCCGTGGGGGTCCCCGGGCAGGAGGGTGGGGGGCGGCGCGGGGGCGGTCGGGCTGACCGGAAAGGCAGGCCCCCACCGTAACCGAAAACTTTTTTTTAAAAAAAATTCACAAAAAAAAGCAACCTTCCCCCCGCTGAATCGACGAAAACGCGAAATCTCCCCCACCCTCACGATTTTTTCATGGAAAGCGCAAATCTCCCTCCCCTGCAGACAAGGAAAAATGCAAAATCTCCCCCACTCTGTTGGGCAGACAAAACGCACAATCTCCCTCCCCTTGGAGCGGGGAAAAGCACTAAACTCCCCGCACATCTGAGGCAGGTGAAACAACTAAGTCTCACCCGCCTCTTCAGCGCGGAAAGCCTAGGCTTTCCCCGCTCCAGGGAAGAGGAGCGTGCGCTCTGCCTGCCCAAAGAGCAAGGAAGAGTTTGCACTCTCCCTTGTCTAAGGGAGGGGAGCTTCACGCTCCAGGATGGGGCCCATTTTTGGTCTCTCCATCCTCCACCTGCATTAAATATTTCAAGTCCCATTTCCGGCATGTTTGCCATTTCGCAGAACTCAATTATGCCAGACTTTATCTGTTTGTTTGTATTACATTGCACATTTACATTTTTTTTGAAAAATAAAATTTTTCATTAATAAAGAATTGTTGTTGCTGTTGCATTGTTCTTGGTTTATATTAAAAGGAAAAAATTTTTTTTTCTTACTTTTAAATAGATTATTAATTTACATGTGTTACGTGTATTATTTCATTTTCCCCCATTTTAACTGTTTTGTTTTTGTTCCTATAAACTAATTAATATTGCTGGCTGGCAACTAGTAATGGCAAACATGATTTTCCCCATTTTAACTAATCCTACATGAGCATCATCGTTAAGAAATAACGCAGTATTGGTCTTTTGTTACGTCTGTGTATTGTGTCTTTGTATTTTTTTGTAATGAAGAAGCTTTCCACACTCGACATCGCCAAATCGTATCTTCTCCAACGTGCCTATATACTTACCTCACTTGACCATCGAACGGAATTGACCAACGAACGCAATTGACCAACAAACGATTCGATCCAACCTATCCACAACCTTTCACCGATCTTGGCTTTCTCCACTGTCTTCTTTCTTCTCCATGTGCATTATTTTTCCATAGTTTGTTACGTGTTTACTTATTTGTATGCAATGCTTTTCATGTGACAGAGGTTTTACAAAGTCAAACTCAAAATAAAAGAATCAGAGAAAAATATTTGGAGAAATAAATTGAAAAAACATGCAAATGTACAATATGAGAAGAAAAAAGTGAAAATCAAAGAAATAAAAAAAATAATAGGAGAAATTAAAAAATGAATAAAATGTATAAAATAAAGTAAGGGAAAATAAAGTTTGAATGAATGTTTGAAGTTTAACAGTTTGAAAAATAAAAATAAAGTAAAAAAATTTTCTTTGGAATGGTACAAAATTAAGCTATGTAAGTAAATAAAAACAAAAATTACAAAATTAAAATTGTAAAGTAAATACGATATAAAATATAAAATAAATAAATATAAAAAAATAAGTATAAAAAATAAGATTAAAATTCAATAAAATGTATAAAGTAGGGAAAAATAGTTTAAATGAATGAGAAAAAAATGAAAAATAAAAATAAAAAGATTTTGCTATGGAAATGGTACAAATTAAACTATGTAAAAAAAGAAAAACAAAAATTGCAAAATGAAAAAAATCAAAAATTATTTCGACACATGAAAGCAGTTGCATACATAAAATTTGCTGCGTGAAAGACCAAGTACTGCATTAATTCAAAACTCAGCCATGTAGGTTGGTCGTTAACTTAATTACAACTATGGGATAACTTCGCCCTTTCGAAGTATCCCAATCCCAGACCTACAGAATTTGGGTCCCAGGAACTTTGTCTTCTCTTGTTCTGCTTCGTGTGGTCCTCGATCTGCTTCGTGTGGTCCTCGATCTGCTTCGTGTCGTCCTCGATCTGCTTCGTGTCGTCCTCGATCCGCTTCGTGTGGTCCTCGATCTGCTTCGTGTCGTCCGCGTTTTCACTTCTTCTTTTCTTCATTAGTCATATCTGAAAGAATGGTAAATGTTAAATCAAAACCTTTCGCACTTTATTACACAGTGGAATTAAAAAATTGAACAAAGAATTTGGAAATGAAAGAAGTAACTGATTTTCAATTGAAGATAACCTTAACAAAATGATTATATATAGAGAGTTTCAAAAAATAATAACGAGAAAACTTTGAATACTTTCAACAATTAAAAACCGACTTTAGTAGTTACTTAACGCCAACGTTTGACGTTTGACGATGCTGTTACTTGCCACGCAAATAAAACAAACAAGCGCACCATTACTGATTGATGATAAAGCAATTTTCAAGCGATACTCATTTGCATACTGTAGCGATAGAAACCGGTTTGAGTTGATTGGAAAATTTTCTGGACGAGGAATTAATTCTAACCGAACGCTATGAAATTAGGAAAATTGAAACCTCAAGCACAGCGAATGACCTACATAAATGGAACTCATCGCAAAATGTTTTCACTAAAATATAAGCACACTCGCTGCATATGCTGACAAATAAAGTTAATCTAACAAAAGATGTAATTTACCAAATGTCTCTGATGCTACGAAATTTGAAAAAATAATTTAAAGTGAAAAAAGTTAATTTTCAATCTTTCTAAAGATGAAGTCATATTTAATCTTAATATGAAAATCAGAAAGAACAGTTTTACTGTGAAAAATATCTCACTCATATATTACATACTAAAAACTTGCGTGATTTCATTAAACTAAAGAATAACTTCACCCCTCCGAAGTATGCTTATCCCTGCTTCACACACCCCAAGAAATGGCATTTACCTTTGCCTTCTCTTGTTCTGCTTCGTGCCGTCCGTGTTTTCACATTTTCTTTGCTCCATTCTTTGAACCTGTAATAATGATATTAAATCAAAACTATCCTCACTTTATCACAAAATAGATTTACAACAAATATAATAATTAAGTACTATCTAATTAAAAAATAATTGTTTACAAAATGAGTAAACAAAGTTTAAAAAAATAACAAGCAGAAAAGTGGAATACTTGTCTGTAAATCTGAAGCGGCCTTCAGCAGCTACTTAACGCCCGTAATGAACGCAGAGAACGTTCAACAATGCTACCAATTGCCACGTAAATTAAACAAACAAACGCACCCTTACTGATGATAAGGCAGCGTTGTGGCGATCCTTATTTGCATAATGCAGCGTTAGAAACCGGTTTTTAGTGCGTTAGAACTTTTGGCTGAAGTCTAACCTAAGCCATAATATGAGCAGAAGAAATGCACTGCTAAATTCTATCAATAAGGAAAGGACTATTTGAAAATTTAAAAATGACCTTGACGTTTACAATTCAGTCAAAATATAAACTATCTGACAAAAAACGCCATAACAAAACAAAATTCATTTAGACAAAACACACCTACGTATGTCTGAATATTTTCTTAAGTCGGAAAACCAACTAGCTCAAATAAAGCTAATTTTAAGTGAACAATTTTCGAGCTAAAGCTTGCTTATGGTCAATTAAAAGTACATGATAGCTATTGCAAAGGTGATTTTCGAAAGACCATATTTTAATAATAGATAAACAATGCGTATAAGGTGTATTTAATGAATCTTAATTGTACGGAAATTTGGCGTTTATTATGTCACCTATTATCTGATTTTGAGAATTCTTCATACAATATGTTGAGAAATTATGCTCAATATCGATTCTCAATTATATTGTTAACTGATTAAGACTTAAAAATGAAAAACTGCCACTTACTGCTAAATTCGTCATCTTCTCATTGTTAATGTTCATTGTCTTTGGATGTTGATTGAAAAATTATTTTTCAGAAATTATTCCAAAAAATAATAATGAATAAAAAGCAAAAACAGTGTTTCGATTCAATGTTTGTCTTCAGTCAATTTTCCAATCAAAACGCTGAGCTACCATCCACGAACGGCCTCAAACTGAAATGATTTCTATTAGGTCAACAAAGCCAACGACGTCGCATGCAAATTTTTATTTTATTCATTTCTGCTAATAAATATGGCTACTGTACATTTTTCATTGCTCTTTATTTACTTAATGCTCTCTGTTTATGGAGAAAATTTAATTGGAGCTTTGCCAAACATATAATCATTTCTCATTACACAATGACCCTGTCCATTGTGTGTTTGGTGGTCGTTTCTCCAAATGAAATAGTATGTATCTGTGGTGATGTAGGTATTAGAATTCATTAAAATTCAGAATGTAAATGCAAAATTGAATGCATTAATTTACTGCTAAATGAGTTAAATGACGTAACCTGAAAACTCAGATTAATTGCATGTTTTTTTCTGTTTTCATGGATAATTCAAAAATAATTAGGATGCTTAAAAAGCAATGATAAAAAACAATATGAGTTATAATGCATTTTAATTGTAAATTAATTAGGTAAAATCACGCAACCCGAAACAACAGATTCATAGAAAGCACTTTTTATTGAAAAATAGACGAGTCTTTAATAGACGATTTATTAATTAGATGAGCCTTGTTTGTAAATAACGGCTGGCGTGAGCTAAAAGAGACTCCGTCGATCAATTGGAAAATTCCGTGCCTAGCAATCATGTTCGGCGTGAGCGAAAAGAGACCATCGAGCGATTGAAAATTCTGTATCTACCAATCACGTTTCGCGTGAGCGAAAAGAGACTACGCGGGCTAGTTTTCGACAAAAAGCCGAGCAACACAACCCCCTAGCTAGTATAAAAGTAGCCGTGGCAGGCGAGCGAGCGCATTTTCCTTTAACATTGTGTTCAGTGCGATGATTGTGTTGCGCCGTACATGTGTGTGTGTGTGTGTGTGTGTGCGGGCGTGTTTGTGAGAAGCTTTTGATACAGCTTTTCTGAAAATAATCCCCTTCCAATTTAAAATAATTTTAATTGCATTTTTCAATAATTCCAATATTATCAATTTTACTACCTCATCAAATTTTATGATATATTCTAATACAGTTCAATTTGTAAAATAGAAAATGTAAAACAAATCAGATATGAAAAAATTTAATTAAAATGTAAAGTGGAAAATGGAAAATAAATCAAATATGAAAAATATTAGAATCACAGTCATCATTGTTACGATAAAATAAACATTGGCGGGCGTGAGCTAAAAGAGACTCTGTTGAGCAATTGGAAAATTCTGTGTATACCAATCACGTTTGGCGTGAGCGAAAAGAGACTTCGCGGATATATTTTCGACGAAATGCGAAGCGACACACTTCCACGATAGTATGTAAAAAAAGCAATGTAAATACGAGTTGTAATGCATTTTAATTGTAAATTAATTAGATAAAATCACGCAACTCGAAACAACAGATTCATAGTAAGCACTTTTTATTAAAAAATAAGTAGAGATTACAAACACGAAAACTGTAAAAAAATGTAAAGAAGAGTTGTAATAATACGAAAAGTATGCAAATTTAAGGTGGTTCATCAAAATGTACAGTAATATTGAGTGTAATGTATCTCAGCAACATCAGTGGCAGATTTTCTTCTGGCCTACGCTCTCTTCCATCGTCGGCGCCTTCTCCGTCGTATCCGTAGTCTTCAGAGCCATGTTTTGACGACTTTTTGTCAAATGCGCGAGTTGAATACTCGTCGAAGCTCTGTTTTCATCATGGCGATCCTCTGCAAAATGGAACACCCATCCACTTCTTTCACCCACACTGCAGTTTACTAATTTCTGTATATTCGGCAGAAATGTTCTAACATGTCAAAAGCCAAGCTTGACGAGCTGCAAGCATCATTTCAGCACTGCACATTATACTGCAGAAAGTATTCAATTTTGATTTACAGGTATAGCATATCTCACATATCACAAAATACACATATTTCACTTCACGTGGCGCTCTTCTGTCATTTCTACCTGTTTTTATATTTTCTTTATCGTCACTTTTACCCCGGAGCCACTGTTCTAAATTTCATGTCCATATCGAGAACAATTTCAGACGTTCAGGCTCCGGAGTGCACGTGGCGATCGTCTTCTATCGGCAATCTCGAAATATCCTTCCATCCACACGTAAGATGGCGATGCTGCTTGTCTCACTGGCTGGCTTCAACTTTGAGACCGCTTCAGCCGCTCATACTATGTTCCTCTTCACTGTTTAAGCAACTCATCCGTCCTGAACAACTTCGATTCAGAAATTGCATTCTGATTTCGCATTTCGTTCAAGGCGAATGTGTTGCTCGCAAGCATTCGTGGAAGTGACGTGAAAGCAAGTGCAACATGCGTCACAACAAACGGAAAACAGTCATCACTATACAACCATTTTCCATTTCCTCACGACATAAAAACGTTATTGTTTTACCGGCAATCAATCACGTCGTCATATCTTCATTTGAAACTAATACGTTGTCGATTGGATTTTTTTCATATTTATAACGGTTGATCTTTTTTGCACTGACAAAACCACTTTACTGCGCTTCTCAACCAATCGAAGAAACGAATGGATTAACCTGCAACATACCACTACTCGCCATTTTCGTGGGAACCCATCCACTTCTGCATATAATTAATGTAATACGCAGGACGAAAATGATCATAAGTTGACAGAGATCAAAAGCAGATCATAAACACGCCTGCATACACACACATGAACGGCGCAACGCAACGACCACACCGAACACAACGTCAAACGACCACTGCGCTCGCTCGCCTGCCACGGCTGCTTTTATACTAGCGGGGTGGTGTGCCGCTTCGCATTTCGCCCTTAATGTACCCGAGTAGTCTCTTTTCGCTCACGCCAAACGTGATTGGTAGATACGAAATTGTCAGTTGGTTGATGGTCTCTTTTTGCTCACGCCGGTTGTTATTCGTAAACCAGACTCGGCTAACAAGCATTTCATATTATTCATATACTTTTCATTAGGTTCATATATGATGAATATATTTTGATTTGAAATTACAAATTGAAAAAGAAAAAAATATTCCAATTTCTTTTCTGATATGAGGGAAAAGGTAAAGGAAAAATAATAGAAACAAGCAAACAAAAAACTGGAGAATTGATTAATTTCGCTTCCTTCTACAATGAGAAGGATTGATTCCAAATCATATATCAGACTAGAACTGCGAAACAGCAAAAAATGAATAAATAAAACAATAAAAAACAATAAAAAGTTGATAATATTTAAATTATTGATAAATGCGATTTAAATTATATAATATTGGAAGGGTATTATTTTAAAACCTGGTATGGATAATATTGCAGCGAATTGACAATTAGAAGTAATTAGCTAAATGAAATATTACTTTTAATCAAGTAATGGAATTTCGACTATTGCAACCCCATGAAAAGCATAAGAATAATATCGAATGTACGTTAGGCGAGTCTGGCTTACAAATAACAACCGGCGTGAGCAAAAAGAGACTATCTAGAAATTGAAAATTCCGTGTCTACCAATCACTTTCGGCGTGAGCAAAAAGAGACCATCTAGAAATTGAAAATTCCGTGTCTACCAATCACTTTCGGCGTGAGCAAAAAGAGACCATCTAGAAATTGAAAATTCCGTGTCTACCAATCACTTTCGGCGTGAGCAAAAAGAGACCATCAAGCAATTGAAAATTCCGTGTCTACCAATCACTTACAGCGTGAGCGAAAAGAGACTACGCGAGCATATTTTCGACGAAATGCGGAGCGACACGCCACCATGCTAGTATAAACACAGCCGTGGCAGGCGAGCGAGCGCAGTTCTCGTTCGATGTTGTGTTCAGTGCGATGGTTGCGTTGCGCCGTTCATGTGTGTGTGTCTGTGCAAGCGTGTTTATGAGCAGCTTTTGATCTTTGTCAACTTATGACCATTTTCGTCCTGCGTATTACATTAATTATATGCAGAAGTGGATGGGTTCCCACGAAAATGGCGAGTAGTGGTATGTTGCAGGTTAATCCATTCGTTTCTTCGATTGGTTGAGAAGCGCAGTAAAGTGGTTTTGTCAGTGCAAAAAAGATCAACCGTTATAAATATGAAAAAAATCCAATCGACAACGTATTAGTTTCAAATGAAGATATGACGACGTGATTGATTGCCGGTAAAACAATAACGTTTTTATGTCGTGAGGAAATGGAAAATGGTTGTATAGTGATGACTGTTTTCCGTTTGTTGTGACGCATGTTGCACTTGCTTTCACGTCACTTCCACGAATGCTTGCGAGCAACACATTCGCCTTGAACGAAATGCGAAATCAGAATGCAATTTCTGAATCGAAGTTGTTCAGGACGGATGAGTTGCTTAAACAGTGAAGAGGAACATAGTATGAGCGGCTGAAGCGGTCTCAAAGTTGAAGCCAGCCAGTGAGACAAGCAGCATCGCCATCTTACGTGTGGATGGAAGGATATTTCGAGATTGCCGATAGAAGACGATCGCCACGTGCACTCCGGAGCCTGAACGTCTGAAATTGTTCTCGATATGGACATGAAATTTAGAACAGTGGCTCCGGGGTAAAAGTGACGATAAAGAAAATATAAAAACAGGTAGAAATGACAGAAGAGCGCCACGTGAAGTGAAATATGTGTATTTTGTGATATGTGAGATATGCTATACCTGTAAATCAAAATTGAATACTTTCTGCAGTATAATGTGCAGTGCTGAAATGATGCTTGCAGCTCGTCAAGCTTGGCTTTTGACATGTTAGAACATTTCTGCCGAATATACAGAAATTAGTAAACTGCAGTGTGGGTGAAAGAAGTGGATGGGTGTTCCATTTTGCAGAGGATCGCCATGATGAAAACAGAGCTTCGACGAGTATTCAACTCGCGCATTTGACAAAAAGTCGTCAAAACATGGCTCTGAAGACTACGGATACGACGGAGAAGGCGCCGACGATGGAAGAGAGCGTAGGCCAGAAGAAAATCTGCCACTGATGTTGCTGAGATACATTACACTCAATATTACTGTACATTTTGATGAACCACCTTAAATTTGCATACTTTTCGTATTATTACAACTCTTCTTTACATTTTTTTACAGTTTTCGTGTTTGTAATCTCTACTTATTTTTTAATAAAAGTGCTTACTATGAATCTGTTGTTTCGAGTTGCGTGATTTTATCTAATTAATTTACAATTAAAATGCATTACAACTCGTATTTACATTGCTTTTTTTACATACTATCGTGGAAGTGTGTCGCTTCGCATTTCGTCGAAAATATATCCGCGAAGTCTCTTTTCGCTCACGCCAAACGTGATTGGTATACACAGAATTTTCCAATTGCTCAACAGAGTCTCTTTTAGCTCACGCCCGCCAATGTTTATTTTATCGTAACAATGATGACTGTGATTCTAATATTTTTCATATTTGATTTATTTTCCATTTTCCACTTTACATTTTAATTAAATTTTTTCATATCTGATTTGTTTTACATTTTCTATTTTACAAATTGAACTGTATTAGAATATATCATAAAATTTGATGAGGTAGTAAAATTGATAATATTGGAATTATTGAAAAATGCAATTAAAATTATTTTAAATTGGAAGGGGATTATTTTCAGAAAAGCTGTATCAAAAGCTTCTCACAAACACGCCCGCACACACACACACACACACACACATGTACGGCGCAACACAATCATCGCACTGAACACAATGTTAAAGGAAAATGCGCTCGCTCGCCTGCCACGGCTACTTTTATACTAGCTAGGGGGTTGTGTTGCTCGGCTTTTTGTCGAAAACTAGCCCGCGTAGTCTCTTTTCGCTCACGCGAAACGTGATTGGTAGATACAGAATTTTCAATCGCTCGATGGTCTCTTTTCGCTCACGCCGAACATGATTGCTAGGCACGGAATTTTCCAATTGATCGACGGAGTCTCTTTTAGCTCACGCCAGCCGTTATTTACAAACAAGGCTCATCTAATTAATAAATCGTCTATTAAAGACTCGTCTATTTTTCAATAAAAAGTGCTTTCTATGAATCTGTTGTTTCGGGTTGCGTGATTTTACCTAATTAATTTACAATTAAAATGCATTATAACTCATATTGTTTTTTATCATTGCTTTTTAAGCATCCTAATTATTTTTGAATTATCCATGAAAACAGAAAAAAACATGCAATTAATCTGAGTTTTCAGGTTACGTCATTTAACTCATTTAGCAGTAAATTAATGCATTCAATTTTGCATTTACATTCTGAATTTTAATGAATTCTAATACCTACATCACCACAGATACATACTATTTCATTTGGAGAAACGACCACCAAACACACAATGGACAGGGTCATTGTGTAATGAGAAATGATTATATGTTTGGCAAAGCTCCAATTAAATTTTCTCCATAAACAGAGAGCATTAAGTAAATAAAGAGCAATGAAAAATGTACAGTAGCCATATTTATTAGCAGAAATGAATAAAATAAAAATTTGCATGCGACGTCGTTGGCTTTGTTGACCTAATAGAAATCATTTCAGTTTGAGGCCGTTCGTGGATGGTAGCTCAGCGTTTTGATTGGAAAATTGACTGAAGACAAACATTGAATCGAAACACTGTTTTTGCTTTTTATTCATTATTATTTTTTGGAATAATTTCTGAAAAATAATTTTTCAATCAACATCCAAAGACAATGAACATTAACAATGAGAAGATGACGAATTTAGCAGTAAGTGGCAGTTTTTTCATTTTTAAGTCTTAATCAGTTAACAATATAATTGAGAATCGATATTGAGCATAATTTCTCAACATATTGTATGAAGAATTCTCAAAATCAGATAATAGGTGACATAATAAACGCCAAATTTCCGTACAATTAAGATTCATTAAATACACCTTATACGCATTGTTTATCTATTATTAAAATATGGTCTTTCGAAAATCACCTTTGCAATAGCTATCATGTACTTTAATTGACCAAAGCAAGCTTTAGCTCGAAAATTGTTCACTTAAAATTAGCTTTATTTGAGCTAGTTGGTTTTCCGACTTAAGAAAATATTCAGACATACGTAGGTGTGTTTTGTCTAAATGAATTTTGTTTTGTTATGGCGTTTTTTGTCAGATAGTTTATATTTTGACTGAATTGTAAACGTCAAGGTCATTTTTAAATTTTCAAATAGTCCTTTCCTTATTGATAGAATTTAGCAGTGCATTTCTTCTGCTCATATTATGGCTTAGGTTAGGACTTCAGCCAAAAGTTCTAACGCACTAAAAACCGGTTTCTAACGCTGCATTATGCAAATAAGGATCGCCACAACGCTGCCTTATCATCAGTAAGGGTGCGTTTGTTTGTTTAATTTACGTGGCAATTGGTAGCATTGTTGAACGTTCTCTGCGTTCATTACGGGCGTTAAGTAGCTGCTGAAGGCCGCTTCAGATTTACAGACAAGTATTCCACTTTTCTGCTTGTTATTTTTTTAAACTTTGTTTACTCATTTTGTAAACAATTATTTTTTAATTAGATAGTACTTAATTATTATATTTGTTGTAAATCTATTTTGTGATAAAGTGAGGATAGTTTTGATTTAATATCATTATTACAGGTTCAAAGAATGGAGCAAAGAAAATGTGAAAACACGGACGGCACGAAGCAGAACAAGAGAAGGCAAGAGGTAAATGCCATTTCTTGGGGGTGTGTGAAGCAGGGATAAGCATACTTCGGAGGGGTGAAGTTATTCTTTAGTTTAATGAAATCACGCAAGTTTTTAGTATGTAATATATGAGTGAGATATTTTTCACAGTAAAACTGTTCTTTCTGATTTTCATATTAAGATTAAATATGACTTCATCTTTAGAAAGATTGAAAATTAACTTTTTTCACTTTAAATTATTTTTTCAAATTTCGTAGCATCAGAGACATTTGGTAAATTACATCTTTTGTTAGATTAACTTTATTTGTCAGCATATGCAGCGAGTGTGCTTATATTTTAGTGAAAACATTTTGCGATGAGTTCCATTTATGTAGGTCATTCGCTGTGCTTGAGGTTTCAATTTTCCTAATTTCATAGCGTTCGGTTAGAATTAATTCCTCGTCCAGAAAATTTTCCAATCAACTCAAACCGGTTTCTATCGCTACAGTATGCAAATGAGTATCGCTTGAAAATTGCTTTATCATCAATCAGTAATGGTGCGCTTGTTTGTTTTATTTGCGTGGCAAGTAACAGCATCGTCAAACGTCAAACGTTGGCGTTAAGTAACTACTAAAGTCGGTTTTTAATTGTTGAAAGTATTCAAAGTTTTCTCGTTATTATTTTTTGAAACTCTCTATATATAATCATTTTGTTAAGGTTATCTTCAATTGAAAATCAGTTACTTCTTTCATTTCCAAATTCTTTGTTCAATTTTTTAATTCCACTGTGTAATAAAGTGCGAAAGGTTTTGATTTAACATTTACCATTCTTTCAGATATGACTAATGAAGAAAAGAAGAAGTGAAAACGCGGACGACACGAAGCAGATCGAGGACCACACGAAGCGGATCGAGGACGACACGAAGCAGATCGAGGACGACACGAAGCAGATCGAGGACCACACGAAGCAGATCGAGGACCACACGAAGCAGAACAAGAGAAGCCAAAGTTCCTGGGACCCAAATTCTGTAGGTCTGGGATTGGGATACTTCGAAAGGGCGAAGTTATCCCATAGTTGTAATTAAGTTAACGACCAACCTACATGGCTGAGTTTTGAATTAATGCAGTACTTGGTCTTTCACGCAGCAAATTTTATGTATGCAACTGCTTTCATGTGTCGAAATAATTTTTGATTTTTTTCATTTTGCAATTTTTGTTTTTCTTTTTTTTACATAGTTTAATTTTGTACCATTTCCATAGCAAAATCTTTTTATTTTTATTTTTCATTTTTTTCTCATTCATTTAAACTATTTTTCCCTACTTTATACATTTTATTGAATTTTAATCTTATTTTTTATACTTATTTTTTTATATTTATTTATTTTATATTTTATATCGTATTTACTTTACAATTTTAATTTTGTAATTTTTGTTTTTATTTACTTACATAGCTTAATTTTGTACCATTCCAAAGAAAATTTTTTTACTTTATTTTTATTTTTCAAACTGTTAAACTTCAAACATTCATTCAAACTTTATTTTCCCTTACTTTATTTTATACATTTTATTCATTTTTTAATTTCTCCTATTATTTTTTTTATTTCTTTGATTTTCACTTTTTTCTTCTCATATTGTACATTTGCATGTTTTTTTCAATTTATTTCTCCAAATATTTTTTCTCTGATTCTTTTATTTTGAGTTTGACTTTGTAAAACCTCTGTCACATGAAAAGCATTGCATACAAATAAGTAAACACGTAACAAACTATGGAAAAATAATGCACATGGAGAAGAAAGAAGACAAGTGGAGAAAGCCAAGATCGGTGAAAGGTTGTGGATAGGTTGGATCGAATCGTTTGTTGGTCAATTGCGTTCGTTGGTCAATTCCGTTCGATGGTCAAGTGAGGTAAGTATATAGGCACGTTGGAGAAGATACGATTTGGCGATGTCGAGTGTGGAAAGCTTCTTCATTACAAAAAAATACAAAGACACAATACACAGACGTAACAAAAGACCAATACTGCGTTATTTCTTAACGATGATGCTCATGTAGGATTAGTTAAAATGGGGAAAATCATGTTTGCCATTACTAGTTGCCAGCCAGCAATATTAATTAGTTTATAGGAACAAAAACAAAACAGTTAAAATGGGGGAAAATGAAATAATACACGTAACACATGTAAATTAATAATCTATTTAAAAGTAAGAAAAAAAATTTTTTCTTTTAATATAAACCAAGAACAATGCAACACAACAACAATTCTTTATTAATGAAAAATTTATTTTTCAAAAAAAATATAAATGTGCAATGTAATACAAACAAACAGATAAAGTCTGGCATAATTGAGTTCTGCGAAATGGCAAACATGCCGGAAATGGACTTGAAATATTTAATGCAGGTGGAGGATGGAGAGACCAAAAATGGGCCCCATCCTGGAGCGTGAAGCTCCCCTCCCTTAGACAAGGGAGAGTGCAAACTCTTCCTTGCTCTTTGGGCAGGCAGAGCGCACGCTCCTCTTCCCTGGAGCGGGGAAAGCCTAGGCTTTCCGCGCTGAAGAGGCGGGTGAGACTTAGTTGTTTCACCTGCCTCAGATGTGCGGGGAGTTTAGTGCTTTTCCCCGCTCCAAGGGGAGGGGAGATTGTGCGTTTTGTCTGCCCAACAGAGTGGGGGAGATTTTGCATTTTTCCTTGTCTGCAGGGGAGGGGAGATTTGCGCTTTCCATGAAAAAATCGTGAGGGTGGGGGAGATTTCGCGTTTTCGTCGATTCAGCGGGGGGAAGGTTGCTTTTTTTTGTGAATTTTTTTTAAAAAAAGTTTTCGGTTACGGTGGGGGCCTGCCTTTCCGGTCAGCCCGACCGCCCCCGCGCCGCCCCCACCCTCCTGCCCCGGGGACCCCCACGGCATCATCGCCTCCTAGCCCACGTGCTGGCCTCACGATTTTGGCCGAGATGACCATGGGTGGACCCATCTGATCCACCCTCGACGGACCAGATGGCCATTCTGATCCGCCGAAGACGTAGCTTCCGCACCAGATGGCGTGCGCTGCCACGCAAATGTGAATCGTCTCGCAAGCGTAAATCGTAAGCCTTGCAACCTCATGCACATCGATAGCCGTCACACCTGACACTCAATATTAATGTACTGTCCTGCAGAACCAACTCATGTTTGCATACTTACCGTATGATTTACAACTCATCATTATTGATTTAATGTATTATGCCTACTTATCTTTTCAAATAAAACTGACTACTGTAAGTTGCTGTTTTTTGCATCCCATTTAAAACATTCTAATTAACTATTAAAAAACCCTGCTAAATTATGTAGTTACGAGTGACGTTATTATACTTAATTAGAAAATATTATGACCCATTTTTGTGTTTACATTGCATGTTAATCATTTATTAAAAAACTCTCACTGCTGAAATGTTGTTACGAGTGACGTTATTTAACCTAATTGAAAATTAAAATACTCAATGTTGCATTTACGTTGCCTTTTAAACTTTCTAATTAGCATATTAAAATTAATCTCATATTTAATACATTGTTTTCCTACATGTTACGGATTAATAACATTCTATTTATAGAAGATTACTTCCTATTTATAAAAAGATTAAACTCGTTGCACCTTGTCTAAGCTAATTGTTTATTTAATTTATTCCAAGATTACTTTTGCCATTACCTAATTAAAGGAGACCCCGATTAACATTTTTATAAGTAAAAAATTTATATGCAAACAGCTAATTCACCAATAATTAATAAATAAAATTATGATAATTTAATGTTTACCATATTACATCCCTTTTAACTGTTTACATTACACTGTTTTAAAGTAGAAATCTACTTTGACATTACATTGTTTAAAGTAAAAAAGTGCTTTACACTAAAAATGTATTATTATCAGTATAAAATTAATGAATAATTAAAATCATTTATGAGATGAAATGCAAATGAAAAATTAAAAAACTTCTATGAAATTTAATAATTATTGAATTTGCCCAATTATTAGATGAATGAACATTATATTTTCTTTATCATCTAAGTTCTTAAATGAATAAATTAGTGTATAAAATGTTAACAAATTTAAACTATTTAGCATGATTATAAGGGGAAACTCTCGATGGAGATTAATTTCAAATGTATTATGCCTAAACTGAAGAAAGGTGCAACGCCAAATGAACTAGTTAAAAGGTGTGACGGCAGATCTGATGCCAATCATTGGATGAAGTCGATCAGAGCCAGCGAGACAATAACACAAAAGCATAGCGACGCTTACCGTTCCTCTTTGGGAGTAACGATCACCACTAGATTGGCACTGAAACAGAGTCTCAGCACTACGTCAATTGCAAATTTGCATAACTGCCTCTAGGACAGATACGTCTTACGAATTCACATAGGTGTTGAAATCCCATTGCACAAGATTTCAAACAACGTCCATTACCACACAAATGGACAGGGTCATCTCTTTAAAACCGGTCTCTGGCCAGCACGGGACTAGGAGACTCCGCACGTGGGAAGTCCCCGTTAACGGGCAGGAGGGCGGGGGGCGGCGCGGGGGGCGGTCGAGCTGAAAAAAACCTTGCTTGAGCTCCCATTGCTGGGATCCGAGCAAGGCGGCAGGCCCCTGGTACCGCAACCGGGAGAGGAAATGGTGAGCTGTGAAAATATGGACTTTGATCATTTGAGATGGTTAGGGTCGCGTCGTGCAGTGTAACCCGTCGAACTCCTGCAAACCACCCTATCTCACCATTCCTCCTATCCTTGCACTGCTATTCTCAAACATTTACTTATTCTAATACTCAAACTATAGCAGTGCTACAAACTCACTATGCTCAAAAATTGTCCTTTGAAATGATCGACCATTTCACTTTCCGCAAATGAACCCTAAACTCAACTCGACAAGGCATGGGACATGAAAACGTTCAAATGCGGAAAGCCACTCAAATTTATTAAAGTAATACTCATGATCTATGTCCAATTACTCTAATTAACAAACATCTGAATTAAATGCTCAATAACTTACAGCTCGAGTTTATATAAATTACAGACTCAAGAACTTCTCAGTGATCTTTAGCTAATTAGTCTAACTCAAGGAATTATACTTACCTAACTTACCCTTGTCTTTGTGATGTCTTCTTTTATCTTCTATTCTTCTGTATCTAAATGTAGAAGAATTAATTTAATGAAATAATGTTATAATAAATAAAAAACAAAGCCGTTTTTAATGGTCTTCTTCGTCTGTCATCGCATTGAAAGCGCCATTGTTCGTTCGCCGCACCTCGTTCGCCTACAATCATTTGGAATGAATTTCTAGAGCAACTAATAGTAGCCACAGGAAAATTTACATAGAGTTCATTTCTATTGATTAACAAGTATGAAACGTATTTCTCATTTCGTTGAACAAATAATATGCAGGCCACGCATAAGCTCAAAAGCAAACAAATGGAAATTGCACTCAAATTTGCATTCAAACTAGACAACGCCCATGTTTGATAAGATAACATTCTTCTATATCTAATAATACACCTTACTCAGTAGGTAAAGCAGAAATAGATCGAGCAAACATCGCGGTCGATGCTTTTGTTAGTCAACAAAGTCTATTTAACTGGTGCACTGCTAATATGAAGTTAATATTCTAACGGTCTAATTTGCATAAAAGCCAGACACTGCGCACGTAGCGTTAAACACCGGCTTACGTAAGTTGGTTATGCTACTCTAATATGAATTAGAACATAATGTCAACAAAAAGTAAACAATAATTGAACACACTGGTTGCGCTAAATGCCAAGCATAATTAACTCTATAAAAATTTTGATTTATCTAATGTCTTCATGATGAAAAATTTAGAAAAAAAATATAAAGTGATAATAAAATTAAATTGAAAATGATTTCTGTATAAAAACGGTATTTATCTGTCCTGCATAATAATAACTCTATGCGCTTAGTGATATTCGAATGCTAAGTTGAGAATGAAATTGAATGCCATGAGCAAGTGTAAAGTGAAAATTTTATCTTCTTCTCTAATTAAATCTAAACGATTACCTGAAATAGAAAATTGAAATATGGATTTGTTCAAAACCTTCAATGTTCAACTATATGTAATTGATAATTCTGCTCTAAAAGTATTTCGAGTTTCACGCATCTTCAAATTGAAAAGTGTTTAAATACGTAAATATACATGCATTCATAGTGAAACATCAAGAAAATAAGTTTCAGTATAAAATTTTCACCTGAAGCATCTTGTACTAGCACCTTGGTTACGCAGCGCCACCGTTTATCGAATAGCACCGTAATAAAGTAATAACTATGCATTCCTCTGTTTGTGTATATTTAGTAACCTTCTTATCATTAATTTGGCAATTTGAATAATGTATCTTACTGTATCTTCAATTATTAATTATCTTTCCGTGATTTTATTTTTGAAATATAATTTAACTTCGTATTAAAAGATGCTTTTACTTTTTCTCATTTCATCTGCTTTATTTCCTTTTATGCTTTGTATTATGTGCTCATGTAAAATAAAACTGTCTGCTGGATTTACGTCATTTATGTAAAATGAGATTTGTATTTATTTCACAGACAACATTAAAGCTGTGGTGCAGCCTAGCCGGCTATCATCAGTTAGATTAATACCTGCAGATTTTTATATACTTTAATTTATTGCTTTGTCATCCATGCCTGAATTCCATTTATATTTTAATGTCGTTTGTGATTTTGGCTTTTGTGCTTGCTTGCGCACCATGAGACGTCTGATGATTTTCTGACAATCTTCACATTCTCGTGTCAGCCCAACAAAAAGGTGAACCTGATTAACAGATACAATTTTCCAGCAGCAGCCACAAATGCATTTCTTTTCCACGGCTTCCCTATTTTCCCAAAAACTCTGCCTACGTTATCATACGCAAATTTTGTCCCACATCGCAAGGGCTGCCACTATGTCGCGTTTTTTTGTCCAGCTTGCCTGTCTGTTTTCTATATAAATCTTACACTGACACAAAAACCTCTTTTTCACCTTCCCCTCCTCGAACCTCCATTTCAGCTGCCAACTCCGTTACTGATCCACCACCACTACTTTCTTCTCCCTCATAACCTCAGTCAGTCGATTTTTATAAAATTGATGCAGGAAATGTTGCTCTTAGCTGCTTTCTTCGATTTCCTGATTCTTACGCAATCGGCTCTCATAAGAATCTGAATGCGCTGGAAATTGCACGATCAGTAGTATTAACTAATGTTGAGGATGCCGCAAGATAGAATGTCTTGTCTTGTGAAATCTAATGCGGTCAATTACTATTTACCAGCAGAAATTTAATTATGGAGTAGAAATGAAACCGAAAGTGCATATTTATAGTTTTGTAAAAAGAAATTATGTTCTATCATGTAATGTAAAATATACAGAGGCGTTTAATTTATAAAGAGCGGCGGATGTAGTGTACAAAAAGATTTATCATGTACATGTATTATTATACATGACAGTCAGAAGAGGAACAAAAAGTGCCGTTTTTTCATTTAAACAAAATTGGAATCTCAAACACGTGTTAGAATAACTTTAAAATTAATAATTTTAATTGTATTCTATATGAACGACACGTTTCAATTCCGTTTGAAACTGAACTTTCTATTAGATGATCAAGATCAATCGAAAAGACAGAATGAACGAACACATAACTTTAAGTCCGTTCGATTGTTCTTCTGTCATGGTAGTCCGGAAATAGCTTTTTAGATATTTCACTGCAGTAAAGCTTCGTTCTGCGCTGGCTCAGTCGATTGGGTGAGTGACGAAAATCTGGAAGAGTAAGGACACAGTCGGTAATAATCATTTGGGCGCAATGCAAGAGCATCAGGCGAATTAGCTGGATAATGTTAAAAATGTACGTTTTCCCACTTTCTTTTCAGCGTGTAATTTCACACTTGAGTAGCACGCTTTGGTCGTCGATATATCTTTATTAGGCGACCATCGAATTTTCTAATGGGCTTAAATCATACTGATCGAAATCGAGGTATAAGAGCCCTTATTCGCATGATATTATTGCGGTGTTGAAGAACTTTGCCTACCATTATATGCTTTGTGTGATGTTATACCATTATTTATTTGAAATGGAGTAGTCACTTTAAATTTTTCTCCTTGAATGTTATGCATTAGAATAAATTTTCTAAATTTCAAAGTGATTTAAATACAGGTAAAATAATGTTTTCTACTTACATATTGTCTTTCTTCCTCTGTTAGACTTATGTATATTTCCTTTCCAACACTTCCTACTCTGGAAAAATAATCAGGAATTAGAAGTTTAAAAACAAATCGCATGAATTTTAATGTTATTATCATGCACTGCTATTCGGCTTCAATTACTTTCCATAACATGGCTACTGCATATTTGTTTACCTGATAATATTATGCAAATGACATAACAGATAACTGCATAATTATTGTATCACTTACTTGCGTTCAACATGCAAATGAATTTAAGCATGTACGAAATGGTGAATGGCTGTCTTATGCATGTTCTAGTAATGGCTATATTGATGTAGCACTTGTGTGTATGAAGCATCCATAAGAAACAAAAGTAATATAGGAATAGGAATATATCAAAGTTAGTAATAATAGCGGAAAACCAAATTTATTTGTCATAATGCGTTAATCAAGTATAGAATATCTGCACATTGTCAAATATCATTTACCTGTTAATTATAGACGATATGCAAGAGTGTGATTAGATTTGCGCACCTTTTCTTGTGACGACCAACAAAGTAACCGTTCAGAAACGTGGCATTCTACAATATTGTATGATAGTAAGTTCGGTTTGGGAAAACAACCTAATTCTTGATGAGTAAGAGCGTAATAGCATAAATTAAAAGTGATCTTTTATTAATTTGTTTGCTAAAATGAAAGTTCTTTTGCTTAAAGACATGTAAAGTGATGAACAATGCAAATAGTATGAAAGTTCATTTCATCAAGTTCATTTAGCATATTAAAATCTACAATTAATTGTGAAAAAATTGAAATCATTATTCTTGATACTGACTGCACGCCATGCAAAATATTTTACATTACCATCAAATATTTAGGCGGGAAATAGCTTTATAAGAAAGAGGAAGATCTAGTTAAGGAATAGACAATGCAATTTTATTACATACATTCTCTAAAAAATCTCTAAAAGGAATTCCATTTTTCATTCTCATTACTGGAAATTATCAATCCAAGCATAGAATGAATGTCAGTAACAGAAAATAGAAACCGCTAGTTTCAGCTGGCCTATTGTTGAAGTCCTACAATCATAACATATGAAACATGACTTATGTTGAGTCTTAGATGATTTAAGTGATTAAAATTGAAAACGCTGCCTGACTCATGGCCACATCACACGAATATTATGAATTGATAACCACAGAGAGTACATTCTGAAGAGTTGTACAAAAGTAAGTGTACAATATAAGTAGCATATCACGTTGACTGTGGTGTAGTAAGAGCGTAATAGCCTATAGTAATGGATAACTGAGGCAAGAAGATCTTGACAGTTTCTCATATGCATATCATTTACTGTAGACTCTTCTCACAGCATTGAAAAAACTTCAATTTCTGCAATGCAATTCACTTCAATGGCACTGCGATCAATTCTGAAGCAACAAGTTTGAAAACAGTACAATCGTACAGAAAGGAAGAAGCCTGCATTTTCAGATAGAAAATGTTGCACAAAAGTATCCTGCTTCAGAAAATACCATGTTTTAATGTGGAAAAATGTTTAAATTACATAACATCCTCCATCATAGTTAAATTTCAAAAAATATCAAAACCTAGAAATGTTCCAACGCTATAGCCATTTATTCTGAAACTACTGGATAATCACTGATTAAATAAATTAAGATTAAGTACGCTAAGATAAAATAAATTTCATGATGTGAAAAAGTTGAAGTTTGACAATACAGAAGAAGCATCAGTTATGCTTAAAATCGGAGAAAGAACTCCGCAAGTTACAGAACCATTACTAAAACGGTGAAGAAGTCTCAGTAACTCACTATAGAAAAGAAGCTAAACAGAGGAGGTCAATGAAACTGCACATGAAAAATTGGTACCAGTATTTTGGATAAACTGTTGGACAAAATGTGGGATAATGGATTGGGCTGTGGCAGGGTTCACCAATTATTCAGTAACTTTCACGTAGATTGCATAGTACATTCATCTTGCACTATATCGTCCGCACTCCATTCGTGATTTACAGGTTGTTTGATGTGAATCATATATGAACAGAACGGAAGCCAAGGAATGAAAGATCACTTACTTTGAAATTGAAGATGGTATTGAGAAGAACTGTGCGCGCTTCTTGACTGCTGCTCTACACACTGAAAAACTGAATAATCATGAGGATTACATTCTTCAATTTTATTCAGGGTCAAGTGGAAAAAATTTGAATATGACATCGCACTAATGAAATCACTGCACGATTAGTCCTAATAGCGTAATGACATCATCACAATCGAAACTTTTACTAATTATAAAAGTTATTAGGTTTGTATTCTACCAATCAACGATTTTCCAAATATGGGGTGCATTACCATTAAATTACTTATATGGACATAAATAATCATTTACCATTTTTAACGAAAAAACTTTTATTTATGACGTGGAACTGTGTATATTTGTTTTTAGACTTTGAAAATGATGCTTTTAAAAAGCTTTTGCGTTTTACATTTCACTGTTAACAAAAGATTATCTTATTGCTTAATTTTATTCTTGTAAGTTTGCTTTTGTATTTATGTCTTCTCATCTATGCTGATCAACAGACTGTTTTCACAGAAACTTTTCTGCTATTCGATACAAGCGTTTCAGAACTAAGCAAATGTATTGTACAGAATTTCCATTTTACAACAACAAGAAAATCTGAACTTCATTACAATATATATCATGAGCAAGATGGGCAATACAACAATAACGCATAAATATGGAAAAAGACCATTTCTAAAATTTGTATACAC
>LKDY01000439.1:0-32330 GCA_002221485.1 Trichinella murrelli | reverse complement strand
TTTTTTTTTTTTTTTTTTTTTTTTACTRGCTCGATCATTTCAAAGGACAATTTTTGAGCATAGTGAGTTTGTAGCACTGCTATAGTTGAGTATTAGAATAAGTAAATGTTTGAGAATAGCAGTGCAAGGATAGGAGGAATGGTGAGATAGGGTGGTTTGCAGGAGTTCGACGGGTTACACTGCACGACGCGACCCTAACCATCTCAAATGATCAAAGTCCATATTTTCACAGCTCACCATTTCTCTCCCGGTTGCGGTACCAGGGCCTGCCGCCTTGCTCGGATCCCAGCAATGGGAGCTCAAGCAAGGTTTTTTTTCAGCTCGACCGCCCCCCGCGCCGCCCCCCGCCCTCCTGCCCGTTAACGGGGACTTCCCACGTGCGGAGTCTCCTAGTCCCGTGCTGGCCAGAGACCGGTTTTAAAGAGATGACCCTGTCCATTTGTGTGGTAATGGACGTTGTTTGAAATCTTGTGCAATGGGATTTCAACACCTTTGTGAATTCGTAAGACGTATCTGTCCTAGAGGCAGTTATGCAAATTTGCAATTGACGTAGTGCCGAGACTCTGTTTCGGTGCCAATCTAGTGGTGATCGTTACTCCCAAAGAGGAACGGTAAGCGTCGCTATGCTTTTGTGTTATTGTCTCGCTGGCTCTGATCGACTTCATCCAATGATTGGCATCAGATCTGCCGTCACACCTTTTAACTAGTTCATTTGGCGTTGCACCTTTCTTCAGTTTAGGCATAATACATTTGAAATTAATCTCCATCGAGAGTTTCCCCTTATAATCATGCTAAATAGTTTAAATTTGTTAACATTTTATACACTAATTATTCATTTAAGAACTTAGATGATAAAGAAATATAATGTTCATTCATCTAATAATTGGGCAAATTCAATATTATTAAAATTCATAGAAGTTTTTTAATTTTCATTTGCATTTCATCTCATAAATGATTTTAATTATTCATTAATTTTATACTGATAATAATACATTTTTAGTGTAAAGCACTTTTTTACTTTAAACAATGTAATGTCAAAGTAGATTTCTACTTTAAAACAGTGTAATGTAAACAGTTAAAAGGGATGTAATATGGTAAACATTAAATTATCATAATTTTATTTATTAATTATTGGTGAATTAGCTGTTTGCATATAAATTTTTTACTTATAAAAATGTTAATCGGGGTCTCCTTTAATTAGGTAATGGCAAAAGTAATCTTGGAATAAATTAAATAAACAATTAGCTTAGACAAGGTGCAACGAGTTTAATCTTTTATAAATAGGAAGTAATCTTCTATAAATAGAATGTTATTAATCCGTAACATGTAGGAAAACAATGTATTAAATATGAGATTAATTTTAAATGCTAATTAGAAAGTTTAAAAGGCAACGTAAATGCAACATTGAGTATTTTAATTTTCAATTAGGTTAAATAACGTCACTCGTAACAACATTTCAGCAGTGAGAGTTTTTTAATAAATGATTAACATGCAATGTAAACACAAAAATGGGTCATAATATTTTCTAATTAAGTATAATAACGTCACTCGTAACTACATAATTTAGCAGGGTTTTTTAATAGTTAATTAGAATGTTTTAAATGGGATGCAAAAAACAGCAACTTACAGTAGTCAGTTTTATTTGAAAAGATAAGTAGGCATAATACATTAAATCAATAATGATGAGTTGTAAATCATACGGTAAGTATGCAAACATGAGTTGGTTCTGCAGGACAGTACATTAATATTGAGTGTCAGGTGTGACGGCTATCGATGTGCATGAGGTTGCAAGGCTTACGATTTACGCTTGCGAGACGATTCAATTTGCGTGGCAGCGCACGCCATCTGGTGCGGAAGCTACGTCTTCGGCGGATCAGAATGGCCATCTGGTCCGTCGAGGTGGATCAGATGGGTCCACCCATGGTCATCTCGGCCAAAATCGTGAGCCAGCACGTGGGCTAGGAGGCGATGATGCCGTGGGGGTCCCCGGGGCAGGAGGGGGGGGGGCGGCGCGGGGGCGGTCGGGCTGACCGGAAAGGCAGGCCCCCACCGTAACCGAAAACTTTTTTTTAAAAAAAATTCACAAAAAAAAGCAACCTTCCCCCCCTCTGAATCGACGAAAACGCGAAATCTCCCCCACCTCACGATTTTTTCATGGAAAGCGCAAATCTCCCCTCCCTGCAGACAAGGAAAAATGCAAAATCTCCCCCACTCTGTTGGGCAGACAAAACGCACAATCTCCCCTCCCCTTGGAGCGGGGAAAAGCACTAAACTCCCGCACATCTGAGGCAGGTGAAACAACTAAGTCTCACCCGCCTCTTCAGCGCGGAAAGCCTAGGCTTTCCCCGCTCCAGGGAAGAGGAGCGTGCGCTCTGCCTGCCCAAAGAGCAAGGAAGAGTTTGCACTCTCCCTTGTCTAAGGGAGGGGAGCTTCACGCTCCAGGATGGGGCCCATTTTTGGTCTCTCCATCCTCCACCTGCATTAAATATTTCAAGTCCCATTTCCGGCATGTTTGCCATTTCGCAGAACTCAATTATGCCAGACTTTATCTGTTTGTTTGTATTACATTGCACATTTATATTTTTTTTGAAAAATAAAATTTTTCATTAATAAAGAATTGTTGTTTTTGTTGCATTGTTCTTGGTTTATATTAAAAGAAAAATTTTTTTTCTTACTTTTAAATAGATTATTAATTTACATGTGTTACGTGTATTATTTCATTTTCCCCCATTTTAACTGTTTTGTTTTTGTTCCTATAAACTAATTAATATTGCTGGCTGGCAACTAGTAATGGCAAACATGATTTTCCCCATTTTAACTAATCCTACATGAGCATCATCGTTAAGAAATAACGCAGTATTGGTCTTTTGTTACGTCTGTGTATTGTGTCTTTGTATTTTTTTGTAATGAAGAAGCTTTCCACACTCGACATCGCCAAATCGTATCTTCTCCAACGTGCCTATATACTTACCTCACTTGACCATCGAACGGAATTGACCAACGAACGCAATTGACCAACAAACGATTCGATCCAACCTATCCACAACCTTTCACCGATCTTGGCTTTCTCCACTTGTCTTCTTTCTTCTCCATGTGCATTATTTTTCCATAGTTTGTTACGTGTTTACTTATTTGTATGCAATGCTTTTCATGTGACAGAGGTTTTACAAAGTCAAACTCAAAATAAAAGAATCAGAGAAAAAATATTTGGAGAAATAAATTGAAAAAAACATGCAAATGTACAATATGAGAAGAAAAAAGTGAAAATCAAAGAAATAAAAAAAATAATAGGAGAAATTAAAAAATGAATAAAATGTATAAAATAAAGTAAGGGAAAATAAAGTTTGAATGAATGTTTGAAGTTTAACAGTTTGAAAAATAAAAATAAAATAAAAAAATTTTCTTTGGAATGGTACAAAATTAAGCTATGTAAGTAAATAAAAACAAAAATTACAAAATTAAAATTGTAAAGTAAATACGATATAAAATATAAAAAATAAAATATAAAAAATAAGTATAAAAAATAAGATTAAAATTCAATAAAATGTATAAAGTAGGGAAAAATAGTTTAAATGAATGAGAAAAAAATGAAAAAAAAAAATAAAAAGATTTTGCTATGGAAATGGTACAAAATTAAACTATGTAAAAAAAGAAAAACAAAAATTGCAAAATGAAAAAAATCAAAAATTATTTCGACACATGAAAGCAGTTGCATACATAAAATTTGCTGCGTGAAAGACCAAGTACTGCATTAATTCAAAACTCAGCCATGTAGGTTGGTCGTTAACTTAATTACAACTATGGGATAACTTCGCCCTTTCGAAGTATCCCAATCCCAGACCTACAGAATTTGGGTCCCAGGAACTTTGTCTTCTCTTGTTCTGCTTCGTGTGGTCCTCGATCTGCTTCGTGTGGTCCTCGATCTGCTTCGTGTCGTCCTCGATCTGCTTCGTGTCGTCCTCGATCCGCTTCGTGTGGTCCTCGATCTGCTTCGTGTCGTCCGCGTTTTCACTTCTTTTTCTTCATTAGTCATATCTGAAAGAATGGTAAATGTTAAATCAAAACCTTTCGCACTTTATTACACAGTGGAATTAAAAAATTGAACAAAGAATTTGGAAATGAAAGAAGTAACTGATTTCAATTGAAGATAACCTTAACAAAATGATTATATATAGAGAGTTTCAAAAAATAATAACGAGAAAACTTTGAATACTTTCAACAATTAAAAACCGACTTAGTAGTTACTTAACGCCAACGTTTGACGTTTGACGATGCTGTTACTTGCCACGCAAATAAAACAAACAAGCGCACCATTACTGATTGATGATAAAGCAATTTTCAAGCGATACTCATTTGCATACTGTAGCGATAGAAACCGGTTTGAGTTGATTGGAAAATTTTCTGGACGAGGAATTAATTCTAACCGAACGCTATGAAATTAGGAAAATTGAAACCTCAAGCACAGCGAATGACCTACATAAATGGAACTCATCGCAAAATTTCACTAAATATAAGCACACTCGCTGCATATGCTGACAAATAAAGTTAATCTAACAAAAATGTAATTACCAAATGTCTCTGATGCTACGAAATTTGAAAAAATAATTTAAGTGAAAAAAAGTTAATTTTCAATCTTTCTAAAGATGAAGTCATATTTAATCTTAATGAAATCAGAAAGAACAGTTTTACTGTGAAAAATATCTCACTCATATATTACATACTAAAAACTTGCGTGATTTCATTAAACTAAGAATAACTCACCCCTCCGAAGTATGCTTATCCTGCTTCACACACCCCAAGAAATGCATTTACCTCTTGCCTTCTCTTGTTCTGCTTCGTGCCGTCCGTGTTTTCACATTTTTTGCTCCATTCTTTGAACCTGTATAATGATATTAAATCAAAAACTATCCTCACTTTATCACAAAATAGATTTACAACAAATATAATAATTAAGTACTATCTAATTAAAAATAATGTTTACAAAATGAGTAAACAAAGTTTAAAAAAATAACAAGCAGAAAAGTGGAATACTTGTCTGTAAATCTGAAGCGGCCTTCAGCAGCTACTTAACGCCCGTAATGAACGCAGAGAACGTTCAACAATGCTACCAATTGCCACGTAAATTAAACAAACAAACGCACCCTTACTGATGATAAGGCAGCGTTGTGGCGATCCTTATTTGCATAATGCAGCGTTAGAAACCGGTTTTTAGTGCGTTAGAACTTTTGGCTGAAGTCCTAACCTAAGCCATAATATGAGCAGAAGAAATGCACTGCTAAATTCTATCAATAAGGAAAGGACTATTTGAAAATTTAAAAATGACCTTGACGTTTACAATTCAGTCAAAATATAAACTATCTGACAAAAAACGCCATAACAAAACAAAATTCATTTAGACAAAACACACCTACGTATGTCTGAATATTTTCTTAAGTCGGAAAACCAACTAGCTCAAATAAAGCTAATTTTAAGTGAACAATTTCGAGCTAAAGCTTGCTTATGGTCAATTGAAAGTACATGATAGCTATTGCAAAGGTGATTTCGAAAGACCATATTTAATAATAGATAAACAATGCGTATAAGGTGTATTTAATGAATCTTAATTGTACGGAAATTTGGCGTTATTATGTCACCTATTATCTGATTTGAGAATTCTTCATACAATATGTTGAGAATTATGCTCATATCGATTCTCAATTATATTGTTAACTGATTAAGACTTAAAAATGAAAAACTGCCACTTACTGCTAAATTCGTCATCTTCTCATTGTTAATGTTCATTGTCTTTGGATGTTGATTGAAAAATTATTTTTCAGAAATTATTCCAAAAAATAATAATGAATAAAAAGCAAAAACAGTGTTTCGATTCAATGTTTGTCTTCAGTCAATTTTCCAATCAAAACGCTGAGCTACCATCCACGAACGGCCTCAAACTGAAATGATTTCTATTAGGTCAACAAAGCCAACGACGTCGCATGCAAATTTTTATTTTATTCATTTCTGCTAATAAATATGGCTACTGTACATTTTCATTGCTCTTTATTACTTAATGCTCTCTGTTTATGGAGAAAATTTAATTGGAGCTTTGCCAAACATATAATCATTTCTCATTACACAATGACCCTGTCCATTGTGTGTTTGGTGGTCGTTTCTCCAAATGAAATAGTATGTATCTGTGGTGATGTAGGTATTAGAATTCATTAAAATTCAGAATGTAAATGCAAAATTGAATGCATTAATTTACTGCTAAATGAGTTAAATGACGTAACCTGAAAACTCAGATTAATTGCATGTTTTTTTCTGTTTTCATGGATAATTCAAAAATAATTAGGATGCTTAAAAAGCAATGATAAAAACAATATGAGTTATAATGCATTTTAATTGTAAATTAATTAGGTAAATCACGCAACCCGAAACAACAGATTCATAGAAAGCACTTTTATTGAAAAATAGACGAGTCTTTAATAGACGATTTATTAATTAGATGAGCCTTGTTTGTAAATAACGGCTGGCGTGAGCTAAAAGAGACTCCGTCGATCAATTGGAAAATTCCGTGCCTAGCAATCATGTTCGGCGTGAGCGAAAAGAGACCATCGAGCGATTGAAAATTCTGTATCTACCAATCACGTTTCGCGTGAGCGAAAAGAGACTACGCGGGCTAGTTTTCGACAAAAAGCCGAGCAACACAACCCCCTAGCTAGTATAAAAGTAGCCGTGGCAGGCGAGCGAGCGCATTTTCCTTTAACATTGTGTTCAGTGCGATGATTGTGTTGCGCCGTACATGTGTGTGTGTGTGTGTGTGTGTGCGGGCGTGTTTGTGAGAAGCTTTTGATACAGCTTTTCTGAAAATAATCCCCTTCCAATTTAAAATAATTTTAATTGCATTTTTCAATAATTCCAATATTATCAATTTTACTACCTCATCAAATTTTATGATATATTCTAATACAGTTCAATTTGTAAAATAGAAAATGTAAAACAAATCAGATATGAAAAAATTTAATTAAAATGTAAGTGGAAAATGGAAAATAAATCAAATATGAAAATATTAGAATCACAGTCATCATTGTTACGATAAAATAAACATTGGCGGGCGTGAGCTAAAAGAGACTCTGTTGAGCAATTGGAAAATTCTGTGTATACCAATCACGTTTGGCGTGAGCGAAAAGAGACTTCGCGGATATATTTTCGACGAAATGCGAAGCGACACACTTCCACGATAGTATGTAAAAAAAGCAATGTAAATACGAGTTGTAATGCATTTTAATTGTAAATTAATTAGATAAAATCACGCAACTCGAAACAACAGATTCATAGTAAGCACTTTTTATTAAAAAATAAGTAGAGATTACAAACACGAAAACTGTAAAAAAATGTAAAGAAGAGTTGTAATAATACGAAAAGTATGCAAATTTAAGGTGGTTCATCAAAATGTACAGTAATATTGAGTGTAATGTATCTCAGCAACATCAGTGGCAGATTTTCTTCTGGCCTACGCTCTCTTCCATCGTCGGCGCCTTCTCCGTCGTATCCGTAGTCTTCAGAGCCATGTTTTGACGACTTTTTGTCAAATGCGCGAGTTGAATACTCGTCGAAGCTCTGTTTTCATCATGGCGATCCTCTGCAAAATGGAACACCCATCCACTTCTTTCACCCACACTGCAGTTTACTAATTTCTGTATATTCGGCAGAAATGTTCTAACATGTCAAAAGCCAAGCTTGACGAGCTGCAAGCATCATTTCAGCACTGCACATTATACTGCAGAAAGTATTCAATTTTGATTTACAGGTATAGCATATCTCACATATCACAAAATACACATATTTCACTTCACGTGGCGCTCTTCTGTCATTTCTACCTGTTTTTATATTTTCTTTATCGTCACTTTTACCCCGGAGCCACTGTTCTAAATTTCATGTCCATATCGAGAACAATTTCAGACGTTCAGGCTCCGGAGTGCACGTGGCGATCGTCTTCTATCGGCAATCTCGAAATATCCTTCCATCCACACGTAAGATGGCGATGCTGCTTGTCTCACTGGCTGGCTTCAACTTTGAGACCGCTTCAGCCGCTCATACTATGTTCCTCTTCACTGTTTAAGCAACTCATCCGTCCTGAACAACTTCGATTCAGAAATTGCATTCTGATTTCGCATTTCGTTCAAGGCGAATGTGTTGCTCGCAAGCATTCGTGGAAGTGACGTGAAAGCAAGTGCAACATGCGTCACAACAAACGGAAAACAGTCATCACTATACAACCATTTTCCATTTCCTCACGACATAAAAACGTTATTGTTTTACCGGCAATCAATCACGTCGTCATATCTTCATTTGAAACTAATACGTTGTCGATTGGATTTTTTCATATTTATAACGGTTGATCTTTTTTGCACTGACAAAACCACTTTACTGCGCTTCTCAACCAATCGAAGAAACGAATGGATTAACCTGCAACATACCACTACTCGCCATTTTCGTGGGAACCCATCCACTTCTGCATATAATTAATGTAATACGCAGGACGAAAATGGTCATAAGTTGACAAAGATCAAAAGCTGCTCATAAACACGCTTGCACAGACACACACATGAACGGCGCAACGCAACCACGCACTGAACACAACATCGAACGAGAACTGCGCTCGCTCGCCTGCCACGGCTGTTTTATACTAGCATGGTGGCGTGTGCCGCTTCGCATTTCGCCCGTTAAATGTAGCCGCAGTAGTCTCTTTTCGCTCACGCCGAAAGTGATTGGTAGACACGGAATTTTCAATTGGTTGATGGTCTCTTTTTGCTCACGCCGGTTGTTATTGTAACCAGACTCGCTAAAAGTTTCAATTTTCATAATTTTCAGATAGTTCATTTCTAGATGTTTTTTGATTTATTTAAGCCAGACTCGCTAACGTAATTCGATATATTCTTATGCTTTTCATGGGGTTGCAATAGTCGAAATTCCATTACTGATTAAAAGTAATATTTCATTTAGCTAATTACTTCTAATTGTCAATTCGCTGCATATTATCCATACCAGGTTTTAAAATAATACCTTCCAATATTATATAATTAAATCGCATTTATCAATAATTAAATATTATCAACTTTTTATTGTTTTTATTGTTTTATTTATTCATTTTTTGCTGTTTCGCAGTTCTAGTCTGATATATGATTTGGAATCAATCCTTCTCATTGTAGAAGGAAGCGAAATTAATCAATTCTCCAGTTTTTGTTTGCTTGTTTCTATTATTTTCCTTTACTTTTCCTCATATCAGAAAAGAAATTGGAATATTTTTTCTTTTTCAATTTGTAATTTCAAATCAAAATATATTCATCATATATGAACCTAATGAAAAGTATATGAATAATATGAAATGCTTGTTAGCCGAGTCTGGTTTACGAATAACAACCGGCGTGAGCAAAAAGAGACCATCAACCAACTGACAATTTCGTATCTACCAATCACGTTTGGCGTGAGCGAAAAGAGACTACTCGGGTACATTAAGGGCGAAATGCGAAGCGGCACACCACCCCGCTAGTATAAAAGCAGCCGTGGCAGGCGAGCGAGCGCAGTGGTCGTTTGACGTTGTGTTCGGTGTGGTCGTTGCGTTGCGCCGTTCATGTGTGTGTATGCAGGCGTGTTTATGAGCAGCTTTTGATCTTTGTCAACTTATGACCATTTTCGTCCTGCGTATTACATTAATTATATGCAGAAGTGGATGGGTTCCCACGAAAATGGCGAGTAGTGGTATGTTGCAGGTTAATCCATTCGTTTCTTCGATTGGTTGAGAAGCGCAGTAAAGTGGTTTTGTCAGTGCAAAAAAGATCAACCGTTATAAATATGAAAAAAATCCAATCGACAACGTATTAGTTTCAAATGAAGATATGACGACGTGATTGATTGCCGGTAAAACAATAACGTTTTTATGTCGTGAGGAAATGGAAAATGGTTGTATAGTGATGACTGTTTTCCGTTTGTTGTGACGCATGTTGCACTTGCTTTCACGTCACTTCCACGAATGCTTGCGAGCAACACATTCGCCTTGAACGAAATGCGAAATCAGAATGCAATTTCTGAATCGAAGTTGTTCAGGACGGATGAGTTGCTTAAACAGTGAAGAGGAACATAGTATGAGCGGCTGAAGCGGTCTCAAAGTTGAAGCCAGCCAGTGAGACAAGCAGCATCGCCATCTTACGTGTGGATGGAAGGATATTTCGAGATTGCCGATAGAAGACGATCGCCACGTGCACTCCGGAGCCTGAACGTCTGAAATTGTTCTCGATATGGACATGAAATTTAGAACAGTGGCTCCGGGGTAAAAGTGACGATAAAGAAAATATAAAAACAGGTAGAAATGACAGAAGAGCGCCACGTGAAGTGAAATATGTGTATTTTGTGATATGTGAGATATGCTATACCTGTAAATCAAAATTGAATACTTTCTGCAGTATAATGTGCAGTGCTGAAATGATGCTTGCAGCTCGTCAAGCTTGGCTTTTGACATGTTAGAACATTTCTGCCGAATATACAGAAATTAGTAAACTGCAGTGTGGGTGAAAGAAGTGGATGGGTGTTCCATTTTGCAGAGGATCGCCATGATGAAAACAGAGCTTCGACGAGTATTCAACTCGCGCATTTGACAAAAAGTCGTCAAAACATGGCTCTGAAGACTACGGATACGACGGAGAAGGCGCCGACGATGGAAGAGAGCGTAGGCCAGAAGAAAATCTGCCACTGATGTTGCTGAGATACATTACACTCAATATTACTGTACATTTTGATGAACCACCTTAAATTTGCATACTTTTCGTATTATTACAACTCTTCTTTACATTTTTTTACAGTTTTCGTGTTTGTAATCTCTACTTATTTTTTAATAAAAAGTGCTTACTATGAATCTGTTGTTTCGAGTTGCGTGATTTTATCTAATTAATTTACAATTAAAATGCATTACAACTCGTATTTACATTGCTTTTTTTACATACTATCGTGGAAGTGTGTCGCTTCGCATTTCGTCGAAAATATATCCGCGAAGTCTCTTTTCGCTCACGCCAAACGTGATTGGTATACACAGAATTTTCCAATTGCTCAACAGAGTCTCTTTTAGCTCACGCCCGCCAATGTTTATTTTATCGTAACAATGATGACTGTGATTCTAATATTTTTCATATTTGATTTATTTTCCATTTTCCACTTTACATTTTAATTAAATTTTTTCATATCTGATTTGTTTTACATTTTCTATTTTACAAATTGAACTGTATTAGAATATATCATAAAATTTGATGAGGTAGTAAAATTGATAATATTGGAATTATTGAAAAATGCAATTAAAATTATTTTAAATTGGAAGGGGATTATTTTCAGAAAAGCTGTATCAAAAGCTTCTCACAAACACGCCCGCACACACACACACACACACACACATGTACGGCGCAACACAATCATCGCACTGAACACAATGTTAAAGGAAAATGCGCTCGCTCGCCTGCCACGGCTACTTTTATACTAGCTAGGGGGTTGTGTTGCTCGGCTTTTTGTCGAAAACTAGCCCGCGTAGTCTCTTTTCGCTCACGCGAAACGTGATTGGTAGATACAGAATTTTCAATCGCTCGATGGTCTCTTTTCGCTCACGCCGAACATGATTGCTAGGCACGGAATTTTCCAATTGATCGACGGAGTCTCTTTTAGCTCACGCCAGCCGTTATTTACAAACAAGGCTCATCTAATTAATAAATCGTCTATTAAAGACTCGTCTATTTTTCAATAAAAAGTGCTTTCTATGAATCTGTTGTTTCGGGTTGCGTGATTTTACCTAATTAATTTACAATTAAAATGCATTATAACTCATATTGTTTTTTATCATTGCTTTTTAAGCATCCTAATTATTTTTGAATTATCCATGAAAACAGAAAAAAACATGCAATTAATCTGAGTTTTCAGGTTACGTCATTTAACTCATTTAGCAGTAAATTAATGCATTCAATTTTGCATTTACATTCTGAATTTTAATGAATTCTAATACCTACATCACCACAGATACATACTATTTCATTTGGAGAAACGACCACCAAACACACAATGGACAGGGTCATTGTGTAATGAGAAATGATTATATGTTTGGCAAAGCTCCAATTAAATTTTCTCCATAAACAGAGAGCATTAAGTAAATAAAGAGCAATGAAAAATGTACAGTAGCCATATTTATTAGCAGAAATGAATAAAATAAAAATTTGCATGCGACGTCGTTGGCTTTGTTGACCTAATAGAAATCATTTCAGTTTGAGGCCGTTCGTGGATGGTAGCTCAGCGTTTTGATTGGAAAATTGACTGAAGACAAACATTGAATCGAAACACTGTTTTTGCTTTTTATTCATTATTATTTTTTGGAATAATTTCTGAAAAATAATTTTTCAATCAACATCCAAAGACAATGAACATTAACAATGAGAAGATGACGAATTTAGCAGTAAGTGGCAGTTTTTTCATTTTTAAGTCTTAATCAGTTAACAATATAATTGAGAATCGATATTGAGCATAATTTCTCAACATATTGTATGAAGAATTCTCAAAATCAGATAATAGGTGACATAATAAACGCCAAATTTCCGTACAATTAAGATTCATTAAATACACCTTATACGCATTGTTTATCTATTATTAAAATATGGTCTTTCGAAAATCACCTTTGCAATAGCTATCATGTACTTTCAATTGACCAAAAGCAAGCTTTAGCTCGAAAATTGTTCACTTAAAATTAGCTTTATTTGAGCTAGTTGGTTTTCCGACTTAAGAAAATATTCAGACATACGTAGGTGTGTTTTGTCTAAATGAATTTTGTTTTGTTATGGCGTTTTTTGTCAGATAGTTTATATTTTGACTGAATTGTAAACGTCAAGGTCATTTTTAAATTTTCAAATAGTCCTTTCCTTATTGATAGAATTTAGCAGTGCATTTCTTCTGCTCATATTATGGCTTAGGTTAGACTTCAGCCAAAAGTTCTAACGCACTAAAAACCGGTTTCTAACGCTGCATTATGCAAATAAGGATCGCCACAACGCTGCCTTATCATCAGTAAGGGTGCGTTTGTTTGTTTAATTTACGTGGCAATTGGTAGCATTGTTGAACGTTCTCTGCGTTCATTACGGGCGTTAAGTAGCTGCTGAAGGCCGCTTCAGATTTACAGACAAGTATTCCACTTTTCTGCTTGTTATTTTTTTAAACTTTGTTTACTCATTTTGTAAACAATTATTTTTTAATTAGATAGTACTTAATTATTATATTTGTTGTAAATCTATTTTGTGATAAAGTGAGGATAGTTTTGATTTAATATCATTATTACAGGTTCAAAGAATGGAGCAAAGAAAATGTGAAAACACGGACGGCACGAAGCAGAACAAGAGAAGGCAAGAGGTAAATGCCATTTCTTGGGGGTGTGTGAAGCAGGGATAAGCATACTTCGGAGGGGTGAAGTTATTCTTTAGTTTAATGAAATCACGCAAGTTTTTAGTATGTAATATATGAGTGAGATATTTTTCACAGTAAAACTGTTCTTTCTGATTTTCATATTAAGATTAAATATGACTTCATCTTTAGAAAGATTGAAAATTAACTTTTTTTCACTTTAAATTATTTTTTCAAATTTCGTAGCATCAGAGACATTTGGTAAATTACATCTTTTGTTAGATTAACTTTATTTGTCAGCATATGCAGCGAGTGTGCTTATATTTTAGTGAAAACATTTTGCGATGAGTTCCATTTATGTAGGTCATTCGCTGTGCTTGAGGTTTCAATTTTCCTAATTTCATAGCGTTCGGTTAGAATTAATTCCTCGTCCAGAAAATTTTCCAATCAACTCAAACCGGTTTCTATCGCTACAGTATGCAAATGAGTATCGCTTGAAAATTGCTTTATCATCAATCAGTAATGGTGCGCTTGTTTGTTTTATTTGCGTGGCAAGTAACAGCATCGTCAAACGTCAAACGTTGGCGTTAAGTAACTACTAAAGTCGGTTTTTAATTGTTGAAAGTATTCAAAGTTTTCTCGTTATTATTTTTTGAAACTCTCTATATATAATCATTTTGTTAAGGTTATCTTCAATTGAAAATCAGTTACTTCTTTCATTTCCAAATTCTTTGTTCAATTTTTTAATTCCACTGTGTAATAAAGTGCGAAAGGTTTTGATTTAACATTTACCATTCTTTCAGATATGACTAATGAAGAAAAGAAGAAGTGAAAACGCGGACGACACGAAGCAGATCGAGGACCACACGAAGCGGATCGAGGACGACACGAAGCAGATCGAGGACGACACGAAGCAGATCGAGGACCACACGAAGCAGATCGAGGACCACACGAAGCAGAACAAGAGAAGACAAAGTTCCTGGGACCCAAATTCTGTAGGTCTGGGATTGGGATACTTCGAAAGGGCGAAGTTATCCCATAGTTGTAATTAAGTTAACGACCAACCTACATGGCTGAGTTTTGAATTAATGCAGTACTTGGTCTTTCACGCAGCAAATTTTATGTATGCAACTGCTTTCATGTGTCGAAATAATTTTTGATTTTTTTCATTTTGCAATTTTTGTTTTTCTTTTTTTACATAGTTTAATTTTGTACCATTTCCATAGCAAAATCTTTTTATTTTTATTTTTCATTTTTTCTCATTCATTTAAACTATTTTTCCCTACTTTATACATTTTATTGAATTTTAATCTTATTTTTTATACTTATTTTTTATATTTATTTATTTTATATTTTATATCGTATTTACTTTACAATTTTAATTTTGTAATTTTTGTTTTTATTTACTTACATAGCTTAATTTTGTACCATTCCAAAGAAAATTTTTTTACTTTATTTTTATTTTTCAAACTGTTAAACTTCAAACATTCATTCAAACTTTATTTTCCCTTACTTTATTTTATACATTTTATTCATTTTTTAATTTCTCCTATTATTTTTTTATTTCTTTGATTTTCACTTTTTTCTTCTCATATTGTACATTTGCATGTTTTTTTCAATTTATTTCTCCAAATATTTTTTCTCTGATTCTTTTATTTTGAGTTTGACTTTGTAAAACCTCTGTCACATGAAAAGCATTGCATACAAATAAGTAAACACGTAACAAACTATGGAAAAATAATGCACATGGAGAAGAAAGAAGACAAGTGGAGAAAGCCAAGATCGGTGAAAGGTTGTGGATAGGTTGGATCGAATCGTTTGTTGGTCAATTGCGTTCGTTGGTCAATTCCGTTCGATGGTCAAGTGAGGTAAGTATATAGGCACGTTGGAGAAGATACGATTTGGCGATGTCGAGTGTGGAAAGCTTCTTCATTACAAAAAATACAAAGACACAATACACAGACGTAACAAAAGACCAATACTGCGTTATTTCTTAACGATGATGCTCATGTAGGATTAGTTAAAATGGGGAAAATCATGTTTGCCATTACTAGTTGCCAGCCAGCAATATTAATTAGTTTATAGGAACAAAAACAAAACAGTTAAAATGGGGGAAAATGAAATAATACACGTAACACATGTAAATTAATAATCTATTTAAAAGTAAGAAAAAAAAATTTTTTCTTTTAATATAAACCAAGAACAATGCAACAACAACAACAATTCTTTATTAATGAAAAATTTTATTTTTCAAAAAAAATATAAATGTGCAATGTAATACAAACAAACAGATAAAGTCTGGCATAATTGAGTTCTGCGAAATGGCAAACATGCCGGAAATGGGACTTGAAATATTTAATGCAGGTGGAGGATGGAGAGACCAAAAATGGGCCCCATCCTGGAGCGTGAAGCTCCCCTCCCTTAGACAAGGGAGAGTGCAAACTCTTCCTTGCTCTTTGGGCAGGCAGAGCGCACGCTCCTCTTCCCTGGAGCGGGGAAAGCCTAGGCTTTCCGCGCTGAAGAGGCGGGTGAGACTTAGTTGTTTCACCTGCCTCAGATGTGCGGGGAGTTTAGTGCTTTTCCCCGCTCCAAGGGGAGGGGAGATTGTGCGTTTTGTCTGCCCAACAGAGTGGGGGAGATTTTGCATTTTTCCTTGTCTGCAGGGGAGGGGAGATTTGCGCTTTCCATGAAAAAATCGTGAGGGTGGGGGAGATTTCGCGTTTTCGTCGATTCAGCGGGGGGGAAGGTTGCTTTTTTTTGTGAATTTTTTTTAAAAAAAAGTTTTCGGTTACGGTGGGGGCCTGCCTTTCCGGTCAGCCCGACCGCCCCCGCGCCGCCCCCACCCTCCTGCCCCGGGGACCCCCACGGCATCATCGCCTCCTAGCCCACGTGCTGGCCTCACGATTTTGGCCGAGATGACCATGGGTGGACCCATCTGATCCACCCTCGACGGACCAGATGGCCATTCTGATCCGCCGAAGACGTAGCTTCCGCACCAGATGGCGTGCGCTGCCACGCAAATGTGAATCGTCTCGCAAGCGTAAATCGTAAGCCTTGCAACCTCATGCACATCGATAGCCGTCACACCTGACACTCAATATTAATGTACTGTCCTGCAGAACCAACTCATGTTTGCATACTTACCGTATGATTTACAACTCATCATTATTGATTTAATGTATTATGCCTACTTATCTTTTCAAATAAAACTGACTACTGTAAGTTGCTGTTTTTTGCATCCCATTTAAAACATTCTAATTAACTATTAAAAAACCCTGCTAAATTATGTAGTTACGAGTGACGTTATTATACTTAATTAGAAAATATTATGACCCATTTTTGTGTTTACATTGCATGTTAATCATTTATTAAAAAACTCTCACTGCTGAAATGTTGTTACGAGTGACGTTATTTAACCTAATTGAAAATTAAAATACTCAATGTTGCATTTACGTTGCCTTTTAAACTTTCTAATTAGCATATTAAAATTAATCTCATATTTAATACATTGTTTTCCTACATGTTACGGATTAATAACATTCTATTTATAGAAGATTACTTCCTATTTATAAAAAGATTAAACTCGTTGCACCTTGTCTAAGCTAATTGTTTATTTAATTTATTCCAAGATTACTTTTGCCATTACCTAATTAAAGGAGACCCCGATTAACATTTTTATAAGTAAAAAATTTATATGCAAACAGCTAATTCACCAATAATTAATAAATAAAATTATGATAATTTAATGTTTACCATATTACATCCCTTTTAACTGTTTACATTACACTGTTTTAAAGTAGAAATCTACTTTGACATTACATTGTTTAAAGTAAAAAAGTGCTTTACACTAAAAATGTATTATTATCAGTATAAAATTAATGAATAATTAAAATCATTTATGAGATGAAATGCAAATGAAAAATTAAAAAACTTCTATGAAATTTAATAATTATTGAATTTGCCCAATTATTAGATGAATGAACATTATATTTTCTTTATCATCTAAGTTCTTAAATGAATAAATTAGTGTATAAAATGTTAACAAATTTAAACTATTTAGCATGATTATAAGGGGAAACTCTCGATGGAGATTAATTTCAAATGTATTATGCCTAAACTGAAGAAAGGTGCAACGCCAAATGAACTAGTTAAAAGGTGTGACGGCAGATCTGATGCCAATCATTGGATGAAGTCGATCAGAGCCAGCGAGACAATAACACAAAAGCATAGCGACGCTTACCGTTCCTCTTTGGGAGTAACGATCACCACTAGATTGGCACTGAAACAGAGTCTCAGCACTACGTCAATTGCAAATTTGCATAACTGCCTCTAGGACAGATACGTCTTACGAATTCACATAGGTGTTGAAATCCCATTGCACAAGATTTCAAACAACGTCCATTACCACACAAATGGACAGGGTCATCTCTTTAAAACCGGTCTCTGGCCAGCACGGGACTAGGAGACTCCGCACGTGGGAAGTCCCCGTTAACGGGCAGGAGGGCGGGGGGCGGCGCGGGGGGCGGTCGAGCTGAAAAAAACCTTGCTTGAGCTCCCATTGCTGGGATCCGAGCAAGGCGGCAGGCCCCTGGTACCGCAACCGGGAGAGGAAATGGTGAGCTGTGAAAATATGGACTTTGATCATTTGAGATGGTTAGGGTCGCGTCGTGCAGTGTAACCCGTCGAACTCCTGCAAACCACCCTATCTCACCATTCCTCCTATCCTTGCACTGCTATTCTCAAACATTTACTTATTCTAATACTCAAACTATAGCAGTGCTACAAACTCACTATGCTCAAAAATTGTCCTTTGAAATGATCGACCATTTCACTTTCCGCAAATGAACCCTAAACTCAACTCGACAAGGCATGGGACATGAAAACGTTCAAATGCGGAAAGCCACTCAAATTTATTAAAGTAATACTCATGATCTATGTCCAATTACTCTAATTAACAAACATCTGAATTAAATGCTCAATAACTTACAGCTCGAGTTTATATAAATTACAGACTCAAGAACTTCTCAGTGATCTTTAGCTAATTAGTCTAACTCAAGGAATTATACTTACCTAACTTACCCTTGTCTTTGTGATGTCTTCTTTTATCTTCTATTCTTCTGTATCTAAATGTAGAAGAATTAATTTAATGAAATAATGTTATAATAAATAAAAAACAAAGCCGTTTTTAATGGTCTTCTTCGTCTGTCATCGCATTGAAAGCGCCATTGTTCGTTCGCCGCACCTCGTTCGCCTACAATCATTTGGAATGAATTTCTAGAGCAACTAATAGTAGCCACAGGAAAATTTACATAGAGTTCATTTCTATTGATTAACAAGTATGAAACGTATTTCTCATTTCGTTGAACAAATAATATGCAGGCCACGCATAAGCTCAAAAGCAAACAAATGGAAATTGCACTCAAATTTGCATTCAAACTAGACAACGCCCATGTTTGATAAGATAACATTCTTCTATATCTAATAATACACCTTACTCAGTAGGTAAAGCAGAAATAGATCGAGCAAACATCGCGGTCGATGCTTTTGTTAGTCAACAAAGTCTATTTAACTGGTGCACTGCTAATATGAAGTTAATATTCTAACGGTCTAATTTGCATAAAAGCCAGACACTGCGCACGTAGCGTTAAACACCGGCTTACGTAAGTTGGTTATGCTACTCTAATATGAATTAGAACATAATGTCAACAAAAAGTAAACAATAATTGAACACACTGGTTGCGCTAAATGCCAAGCATAATTAACTCTATAAAAATTTTGATTTATCTAATGTCTTCATGATGAAAAATTTAGAAAAAAAATATAAAGTGATAATAAAATTAAATTGAAAATGATTTCTGTATAAAAACGGTATTTATCTGTCCTGCATAATAGATAACTCTATGCGCTTAGTGATATTCGAATTGCTAAGTTGAGAATGAAATTGAATGCCATGAGCAAGTGTAAAGTGAAAATTTTATCTTCTTCTCTAATTAAATCTAAACGATTACCTGAAATAGAAAATTGAAATATGGATTTGTTCAAAACCTTCAATGTTCAACTATATGTAATTGATAATTCTGCTCTAAAAGTATTTCGAGTTTCACGCATCTTCAAATTGAAAAGTGTTTAAATACGTAAATATACATGCATTCATAGTGAAACATCAAGAAAATAAGTTTCAGTATAAAATTTTCACCTGAAGCATCTTGTACTAGCACCTTGGTTACGCAGCGCCACCGTTTATCGAATAGCACCGTAATAAAGTAATAACTATGCATTCCTCTGTTTGTGTATATTTAGTAACCTTCTTATCATTAATTTGGCAATTTGAATAATGTATCTTACTGTATCTTCAATTATTAATTATCTTTCCGTGATTTTATTTTTGAAATATAATTTAACTTCGTATTAAAAGATGCTTTTACTTTTTCTCATTTCATCTGCTTTATTTCCTTTTTATGCTTTGTATTATGTGCTCATGTAAAATAAAACTGTCTGCTGGATTTACGTCATTTATGTAAAATGAGATTTGTATTTATTTCACAGACAACATTAAAGCTGTGGTGCAGCCTAGCCGGCTATCATCAGTTAGATTAATACCTGCAGATTTTTATATACCTTTAATTTATTGCTTTGTCATCCATGCCTGAATTCCATTTATATTTTAATGTCGTTTGTGATTTTTGGCTTTTGTGCTTGCTTGCGCACCATGAGACGTCTGATGATTTTCTGACAATCTTCACATTCTCGTGTCAGCCCAACAAAAAGGTGAACCTGATTAACAGATACAATTTTCCAGCAGCAGCCACAAATGCATTTCTTTTCCACGGCTTCCCTATTTTCCCAAAAACTCTGCCTACGTTATCATACGCAAATTTTTGTCCCACATCGCAAGGGCTGCCACTATGTCGCGTTTTTTTTGTCCAGCTTGCCTGTCTGTTTTCTATATAAATCTTACACTGACACAAAAACCTCTTTTTCACCTTCCCCTCCTCGAACCTCCATTTCAGCTGCCAACTCCGTTACTGATCCACCACCACTACTTTCTTCTCCCTCATAACCTCAGTCAGTCGATTTTTATAAAATTGATGCAGGAAATGTTGCTCTTAGCTGCTTTCTTCGATTTCCTGATTCTTACGCAATCGGCTCTCATAAGAATCTGAATGCGCTGGAAATTGCACGATCAGTAGTATTAACTAATGTTGAGGATGCCGCAAGATAGAATGTCTTGTCTTGTGAAATCTAATGCGGTCAAATTACTATTTACCAGCAGAAATTTAATTATGGAGTAGAAATGAAACCGAAAGTGCATATTTATAGTTTTGTAAAAAGAAATTATGTTCTATCATGTAATGTAAAATATACAGAGGCGTTTAATTTATAAAGAGCGGCGGATGTAGTGTACAAAAAGATTATCATGTACATGTATTATTATACATGACAGTCAGAAGAGGAACAAAAAGTGCCGTTTTTTCATTTAAACAAAATTGGAATCTCAAACACGTGTTAGAATAACTTTAAAATTAATAATTTTAATTGTATTCTATATGAACGACACGTTTCAATTCCGTTTGAAACTGAACTTTCTATTAGATGATCAAGATCAATCGAAAAGACAGAATGAACGAACACATAACTTTAAGTCCGTTCGATTGTTCTTCTGTCATGGTAGTCCGGAAATAGCTTTTTAGATATTTCACTGCAGTAAAGCTTCGTTCTGCGCTGGCTCAGTCGATTGGGTGAGTGACGAAAATCTGGAAGAGTAAGGACACAGTCGGGTAATAATCATTTGGGCGCAATGCAAGAGCATCAGGCGAATTAGCTGGATAATGTTAAAAATGTACGTTTTCCCACTTTCTTTTCAGCGTGTAATTTCACACTTGAGTAGCACGCTTTGGTCGTCGATATATCTTTATTAGGCGACCATCGAATTTTCTAATGGGCTTAAATCATACTGATCGAAATCGAGGTATAAGAGCCCTTATTCGCATGATATTATTGCGGTGTTGAAGAACTTTGCCTACCATTATATGCTTTGTGTGATGTTATACCATTATTTATTTGAAATGGAGTAGTCACTTTAAATTTTTCTCCTTGAATGTTATGCATTAGAATAAATTTTCTAAATTTCAAAGTGATTTAAATACAGGTAAAATAATGTTTTCTACTTACATATTGTCTTTCTTCCTCTGTTAGACTTATGTATATTTCCTTTCCAACACTTCCTACTCTGGAAAAATAATCAGGAATTAGAAGTTTAAAAACAAATCGCATGAATTTTAATGTTATTATCATGCACTGCTATTCGGCTTCAATTACTTTCCATAACATGGCTACTGCATATTTGTTTACCTGATAATATTTATGCAAATGACATAACAGATAACTGCATAATTATTGTATCACTTACTTGCGTTCAACATGCAAATGAATTTAAGCATGTACGAAATGGTGAATGGCTGTCTTATGCATGTTCTAGTAATGGCTATATTGATGTAGCACTTGTGTGTATGAAGCATCCATAAGAAACAAAAGTAATATAGGAATAGGAATATATCAAAGTTAGTAATAATAGCGGAAAACCAAATTTATTTGTCATAATGCGTTAATCAAGTATAGAATATCTGCACATTGTCAAATATCATTTACCTGTTAATTATAGACGATATGCAAGAGTGTGATTAGATTTGCGCACCTTTTCTTGTGACGACCAACAAAGTAACCGTTCAGAAACGTGGCATTCTACAATATTGTATGATAGTAAGTTCGGTTTGGGAAAACAACCTAATTCTTGATGAGTAAGAGCGTAATAGCATAAATTAAAAGTGATCTTTTATTAATTTGTTTGCTAAAATGAAAGTTCTTTTGCTTAAAGACATGTAAAGTGATGAACAATGCAAATAGTATGAAAGTTCATTTCATCAAGTTCATTTAGCATATTAAAATCTACAATTAATTGTGAAAAAATTGAAATCATTATTCTTGATACTGACTGCACGCCATGCAAAATATTTTACATTACCATCAAATATTTAGGCGGGAAATAGCTTTATAAGAAAAGAGGAAGATCTAGTTAAGGAATAGACAATGCAATTTATTACATACATTCTCTAAAAAATCTCTAAAAGGAATTCCATTTTTCATTCTCATTACTGGAAATTATCAATCCAAGCATAGAATGAATGTCAGTAACAGAAAATAGAAACCCGCTAGTTTTCAGCTGGCCTATTGTTGAAGTCCTACAATCATAACATATGAAACATGACTTATGTTTGAGTCTTAGATGATTTAAGTGATTAAAATTGAAAACGCTGCCTGACTCATGGCCACATCACACGAATATTATGAATTGATAACCACAGAGAGTACATTCTGAAGAGTTGTACAAAAGTAAGTGTACAATATAAGTAGCATATCACGTTGACTGTGGTGTAGTAAGAGCGTAATAGCCTAATAGTAATGGATAACCTGAGGCAAGAAAGATCTTGACAGTTTCTCATATGCATATCATTTACTGTAAGACTCTTCTCACAGCATTGAAAAAACTTCAATTTCTGCAATGCAATTCACTTCAATGGCACTGCGATCAATTCTGAAGCAACAAGTTTGAAAACAGTTACAATCGTACAGAAAGGAAAGAAGCCTGCATTTTCAAGATAGAAAATGTTGCACAAAAGTATCCTGCTTCAGAAAATACCATGTTTTAATGTGGAAAAATGTTTAAATTACATAACATCCTCCATCATAGTTAAATTTCAAAAAATATCAAAACCTAGAAATGTTCCAACGCTATAGGCCATTTATTCTGAAACTACTGGATAATCATTGCTTAAATAAATTAAGATTAAGTACGCTAAGATAAAATAAATTCATGAAGTGAAAAAATTGAAGTTTGACAATACACAAGAAGCATCAGTTATGCTTAAAATCGGAGAAAGAACTCCGCAAGTTACAGAACCATTACTAAAACGGTGAAGAAGTCTCAGTAACCACTATAGAAAAGAAGCTAAACAGAGGAGGTCAATGAAACTGCACATGAAAAATTGGTACCAGTATTTTGGATAAACTGTTGGACAAAATGTGGGATAATGGATTGGGCTGTGGCAGGGTTCACCAATTATTCAGTAACTTTCACGTAGATTGCATAGTACATTCATCTTGCACTATATCGTCCGCACTCCATTCGTGATTTACAGGTTGTTTGATGTGAATCATATATGAACAGAACGGAAGCCAAGGAATGAAAGATCACTTACTTTGAAATTGAAGATGGTATTGAGGAGAAGAGCTTTGCGCGCTTCTTGACTGCTGCTCTACACCCTGAAAAACTGAATGATGATGATTAATTATTCCATTCTTCAAATTTGTTCAGGGTCAAATGGAAAAATTTGAATATGACATCGCACTAGGTGAAATCACATCACGGCACGATTAGTCCTAATAGCGTAATTACATCATCACAATCGAAACTTTACTAATTATAAAGTTATTAGGTTTGTATTCTACCAATCAACGATTTTCCAAATATGGGGTGCATTACCATTAAATTACTTATATGGACATAATAATCATTTACCATTTTTAACGAAAAAACTTTTATTTATGACGTGGAACTGTGTATATTTGTTTTTAGACTTTGAAAATGATGCTTTTAAAAAGCTTTTGCGTTTTACATTTCACTGTTAACAAAAGATTATCTTATTGCTTAATTTTATTCTTGTAAGTTTGCTTTTGTATTTTATGTCTTCCATCTATGCTGATCAACAGACTGTTTTCACAGAAACTTTTCTGCTATTCGATACAAGCGTTTCAGAACTATGCAAATGTATTGTACAGAAATTTCCATTTTACAACAACAAGAAATCTGAACTTATTACAATATATATCATGAGCAAGATGGGCAATACAACAATAACGCATAAATATGGAAAAAGACCATTTCTAAAATTTGTATACACCGTGCCACGGCAACCAACTAATCGTTATATTGAAAACATGGATTGCCTGTAATATTGCAATAATAATATGCTACATAAGCCATTGTTTGTATGTTTATTACAACCCGTATTTGTCATTATGATTTGTGCACTTGAGCGTGTGGCATCTCTTTTGTGTATTGGCTTATGTCGGTTCGTTGAGAAACAAACTGAAATTCATTATTATTTATTCCCATCATTCGAAAACACATCTCAAACCTTCGCACGAAAATTAGCACAAGCAAATGATAAGCACTGAGGAGTGAAATAAATGAAAAATAGTATTGGCGGTCTTGTTCTTTACAAATTATATATCTTATTATCCAATTGCATTATTCTACAAAAATACAGAAGTAACAAATGAACAGCCTGAAGAAGAGATAACTGAACAAAGAGATGTTAAATAAACGTGTTTATCTAAGTCATTTTTTGTTTTCATAATTTGACATGTAATGACTTTTTACGATGGTAAAAGAGCAAAAAAAATAATTTTCTTTGCTTTCAGTTTTGTTTGGTAAAATCAACAGAATTTCGAAATGCAACAGATATTTTTTGATCTGGAATGTTGAACCATAGTAATACAAGAATTGCAACTTGAATGTTTTAATCAACCCAGTAGTGGGTTTACTTTAGATATTCAAATACAATTTACACAAAACGTATAATCACAAATTTTTATTTTAAACAACATTCCAGATTTTATTTTTTATTTAAATGATACATAAGAAGAAAAACAATAACTCTTGTGAAGAGGAGGGAAAGAAAGATTGGAAAGATTAAATTCTCTTGCGAACTAGAGACATTTTCAGAGAACAGGCAGGTAAAATCAGAAAAGTGTTTCGATGCTAATATTCAGCAATCACCACTCCTAGTTTTAGCTGAAAACTGCAGCTGTAGACAATTTACCAATTTTAGATTTTCCCTTTGTACTTGAATAGCCTTCAACTAGCCTTCATCAGAGCAATATCTGACAAATAGAAAAGAACCTTAGGCATAAATCTTATTTAATTGTTAGTTAAGAAAGTAATTTATATGACAAGTGAAAGCAAATGTTGGCTGACATTTATTTTGAACATTATTTTAAACTCGGATGGATAAATAAAAGTGAAGCACTTCGAAAGCAGAAAGAAAGCGATGAACAGACCAACCAAGCAGAAAAGCGCTTAAGGCTGCTTCAAATTCACTCTGCAGTGGACATTGCATTGTTTGATGTCAGCATTTGTGTGTGATTAATAATCTTCTGTCAACATTAACAAAAGGCATTGGTGCCAAAGAAATATTAATCAAAGTTGATCTTTAATTGTAGATAAAATGAAAAATGAAAACTAAACATTGTTGCAAAATGATTATCTAAAATGGAAATTAAACCGTCAAATTTATTTTCCTTTTTGGTCTTGCGTTTGAGTTCAGTGCTTAGCATTCGAGGGTTATTAGCTGATGAGCGAGACAAGATCAGACATCATCATCAGAAATTTGCCTGCTGAAATTCTGATGGATGCGACTTTCTGGACTGGACGGCAATGAACAGAAAATAGACGCGGAAATGGATTCCGTTATTACTAATACTGGAGTAATCGACAAGTACACTATGAAGCAGTAAGTAAAATGCTGCTGGGCATAAAGCTTGACGCAGCTAACTTAGCTAAACAAATAAACCGGAACAGTGCATAAGCTATTTAAAAGAGAATTCAACACTGCGAATGCTATTTTAATATGTGAACAATGAAATGTAAAACTGAAGAATCATTAATGTTATTGACTAAGATAACCACTCGTTTGAAGCCACATTCAAATATTGCAAGACATCTTGCTAAATGCTCTTCTCAACAACATACACAAACAATATGCAAATGTAAAGAAGTTAAACATTAGTTTTAAGCATAGTAACTTTGTTATTGTTAAAATCCCTTTAACGCAGTGAAAGATAGCTAACACCATATCTTATAAAGCTGTGTTTTAAAAAATAGTAAATGCTTTTATGTCCATATAAGGTAATTTAATGCTAATGCACCGATATTTGGAAACGATTGATAAGCAACAATTACCCAATCCTTGATCAAAGCTTAATATCTAATCAAATGGCAAAGTTATTCACCCAATCACTTATCATAAAATTAGCTAATAAAGTAGTAGAAACCATTAGCCAATTACCGATCAATCGCGTGCAACCTATCAACTTACAGCCAATCACAAGAAAGGGAAGGGTTTGGGGAAATTGGGACGCGGATGAGTTCAGAATAGCCAGTCAAAAATGTTACCTACACTGAAAATCACGCATCCTGGTTCCGTTTCGAGGAAGTTTCGGATGGGCAACTTTCCTATGAATAAAAGTAGGCATGGCGCCAAGTTTACTGCCCATTTATTCCATAACTAATGAAACAATCAATAACACTATCATTTATCAATGTGAGTGAACATCATCTGAACAACTGAAAGAATGTTTTGGACCTTTCGCTGCAAAACAGCAAAGGTTAAAATAGCCCCAGACATTTACCATAAGGTCGATAAAATAATTTCCTTTCGAAATGATTTGAAACGATCAGAAAAATAAGGAAACAACAAGGAACTTCGTCCAACTATTCCTTGATGCGTATTCGTCGAATATTGACTTATAATTCAACTGGAATAAATTGTTCGAAATAATGGAATATTCGTGTGAAGGAAAAAGAGAAATTAAATAGGTAGAATAAATAGATATACAAGGAAAGCCATATTGTGAATATTTCTCACAAAACGCTTCAATGTATAAGTGAAAACAATCATCTCGTCAAAATAAAATTTGTTCCTGATTTTCTTTATCGCTTACAGCATACTTAAAACGTAGAATTTTTTGAACGTAAATTGTTGATCGGTTGTGCATATGAAATGAGAATTCAGCAAGATGAAGAGATTATAATGCAAATTTTATGCGATATTGCATTTATTTCTTTCATAAATGACAAACTTGGAAACCAGTTGTTGTATCTAATTTCTCAAAAGAAATTATTGATTCCATATTATTCAAAATTTATGAACATTTATTCCAGCCACTACTGCTTTTAATTATAACAAATGCAATGAATAATTCGCTTTACTTTCCTAGCAACATTCCATTACTATTACTGGACCTTAAAATGAATATCTGAAACAGTTGGGAAAACTATCATGGACGGGGACACTTAGTTGCGATCAGTCTTAATTTATTTACTTTTATTACAATTTCATACAGCTGTTTTCTCAAACCTTTACATTAAAACCACATTTTTATATGCGCCATATAGCTACAGTGGAAATGCGAAATATAATTCAATAAAGGACATGTTTAGTATCAATAACTAGCTAATTGAATAATGAAAATGATGAACTGCATGTTACTAAATGAAATGATAGTTCTTTGAACAGTATTAAACTTGCAAAGCGAACGTTATGACATTAACAGATTAATCCTATATGAATAAACATAACGTTAAAAATTCATTTCAATCAAGCATTATAAAAAGATAAATTAATAGAAAATGTTCATATTAACCGAATTATAAACCCTTTGAGCTTGTTCTGACACAACAACTTGCGAATTAATCAAAAAAGACTAAAATTGAAGAAAAAGGATTGTATAAAAAACGAAATATTGTTGAAAAATGTTGAATTTTAATGCATGCCCAAATCAAATGTCAAAAGTGCCACGTTCGATAAAATCACGTATGCTTGTTGCGTTTCGAGGAAGTTACAGATGACCATCATTCTACGTATTAGGATAGGCGCAATGCGCTAACTTTAGAGGCAATTTATACCAAACGTACTGGAAGTGTACTTTAAAACTATGCATCATAATGAATATTATTGTCAACATCTACCACTCACAAAACGTTGAAAGTTCCGCAAAATATTTTTGGCTATTGTTCGCCAAACAGCAAAGGCAGAAAATGTGATATAAGTTGACAGGAGAAAAAGAGAAATAAACATAGAGAGATAATAATTATCCAGGAAAATGATTTTGTTTTGGTTTATCGCAAATGTTCAAATAATCTAGCAAAAAGAAGTGTCTTCTTCAAATAAAATTTGTTCCTGGCTTATCTTTATTGCTTACAACATCCTGAAACCTACTAGGCAGTTTCCGCAGAAACCCTCCAAAACTTTTTATTAATATGAAATAATAACAATCAAAAAAGTCCAAATCTTAAAAAATGTTTCGCTGATTTTCGCAAAACAACCAAGTCTATAACCCACGAAATTTTGATGTTTTCGAGAAAATTTTTTTCTGCAAAAATTAAAGCAATTGATTTATATCTGTAGAGTAATTATTCGCTAACTACTATAAACTTTTCCGCGCCCCTCCTGATTGCGTATTTCTTAAGATGTACCACAAAAAGTGAAACCTTTAATAAAATTCAAAAGATAGAAATAAAAAGGAATAAAACATAAAAGTTAAATGAATGTACATATGGAATGGGTTCATTATTTTTTACAACGGAACAATGATTCCTCCCGAAAAAAGAAATTTATTTTAAAAAGAATCGTTGCTGATTTTCATTTATGAAAAGAATCTTTCAAAATTAAAAACCGTTGTTTACTGAATTTTTTGATTTATTACAATTCAGAGATAAGAATTATCCAAATTATCAGATTAGAAGCTATTTTCGTGTAATATGGCAGTCTTTTTATTATATAAATTCCAAATGCTCAAACTGGCAACTTTATCAAATTTCTCAAAAGATCATCGATTGCGGGTTATTCTAAATTTACATACCTTTCAAGTACCTCTAAAGTTCAGAAAAACTACCATGCATGAGCCTAATAATTTGACATGAATTCGTAATTTATTTAATTTCCTGGCATTTGCAATGAATTTTCACCCTGGGGAAATGCATATAGTACTTATTATGCAAATCACCATTGCAGTGTTGTTATGAGCTACTAAGCCTATTGCTATTACTATTACTGATTCAAATAGCCGCACATTTGGTATCACTCAGAAGCTTAATACATGAAAAACATGGTAATGGGGACCGCGTCCATGAATATTTGCTTTTTAGCAAAATGAACACTTACAACGCTTACGGTTTGATTTGCAGGAAGTAATGATTATTTAACAGCAATAACTTCAGAAATTCAATTCAGTTCAATTCAATTGATCGTAGAAAAAGATACATTGGTAGAAATTTAACAGATTCGATGTCAAAATGTTTCACGTGCAAGAATTGGCAGTATCTGCTTCCTATAAAGAGAGTTACTGATGGACGACTTCCCTTTGTATTAAGATATGCAGAACCTCAACTTTAGAGCCCATTTAGTCCACAACTATTAGGTAGTTTCCGGTGAAACTCTCCAAAACACTATCATTTATGAATGTGAAAATCTGACAATCCAAAAAGCCCAAATTTTAGAAAAGTTTTACGCCGATTTTCGCAAAACAACCAAGTCTATAGCCCACGAAATTTTAAATTTTCGAGAAAAAAGTTTTTCTTCAATATTTAAGAATTAATTTATATCGATCAGAAATTATCAGCGAACTACTATATACTTATCCGCATTGATTTTGATTGCGTATTTCTTGAGATGTACCAAAATAGTAAAACTGAAATTGGATGTAAACGACGTTGAAATAGAAAGGAATGAAAAATAAAGTGCAATATGTGTGCATATAAAATCGTTTGATTAATTTTCACGATGGAAGTATTAATGTTTATAGTAATAAAAGATGTTTATTTTAATAGGTCTGGCCCATCTGTAAATCGAATCTAACCCCTTCTGTAAATGTCAAATGCCTAAACAATTAGGTGTTATTCAAAATTTACATATTTAATTTGAACACTATTGCTTGCATTTATAGGCAAATTATTTTACAATACGGCGCGCATTTTTAGAAGCATCCTGTCTATTCCTGTTTAGAACTATCCTGTCTATTAGTGATGTTCCTTTTATTTTTATATCTTCGCCATGTTATACTAATGGCGGTTTTCAACGTGTTTACCTACTGGAATGTATTAATTCACGAATCGCGTTGATTTTTAGCTAGATATAGAAAAACAATAGCTAGAACAACTTCCAAAATAACATCACATAAAAAACAAAGTAATACAAAAATTAATTTTTTGTGCACTGTAAGCATTTTGATAATAGCAACAAAATAAAAATTTCAAAAATATAATAATGCATGTCTTGAAATTAAACTAAGCTTGAAATGAAGACAAACAATATTGATGAATTATTGCGATTCATGAAAACAATTACATTCGAAGATTTTTCTGCTTGGACATTGTATGAACTTATGAATTGCGTGAACATGGTAGTCGATGACTTAATTCAACAAACAGAACACATTATATCCATACTGTATACAATTGCTAGAAAATTAGATATAAATACGCTTGTTACATGAATTCAGACTGCTCCCATATAACATGTCTTGCCCTAAATCTTAACCACATGCATGATGATAAATCAATCCAATATTTTAAACAGAATACAAATGAGCAGAATAGACAGAATACAACAAAATTTGTTTACCATTTCGCTTGTTCGGAATTTCTCAATCACGTCACAAGTGCTGTTTGTATTCATCTACAATGAGCAGCATATGGAAAATGCACTAATTTCATCCTTCTGCCAATCAAATAACTGAGGGTAGCGTTTAAAGAGTTCTGCTATCCCTGACGTCGAATTACGCAACGCTTGACAACTCTGAATCCTTCACCAGGATAAATATTAACAGAAAGGAAATTTGCTTGTCCTAAAAAGCACACAGAAAACAATAGTTAATAAAACAACAAAACTTCAACATTACCTAAACAGAAATGCCAATATCATATCTAAAAACAGTCCAACATATTCAACTATCCATCTGATCATGCACTTCGATACATAATTTAGTATTTACAAAATGATAGATAATAAAGCGTAATATCATACTGCCTGTAGTGATATTGATGATATGTAAATTTTGATCAAAGAAATGCTACTGCAGTGTTCAAATTAAATTAAAATATGCATAATGCAATAATTCAATTTTTACATTGAAATCTGATGATGAGAAGTCAAATTATATTTTGACAAATTAAAATTAATCTGTGAATTCAAGAACGTTTGGATAAGCATGTGCGTTGGTCAGATTAAATTTTATCCGAAGAAAGAGAATTGTCAATAGCAGCTGGATTTCGAAAATAAATTATCAAAGCAGCGGCAGCAAGGAATGATTAAGCTGTGTCACACAATTTTTTCTGCTTTCCAGATATTTCAGCGACTGGGTTTACATTTCTAATTTCAAATCTATTTCAAAACAAAACAAGACAAAAAATATTGTAAATTTATTTTTAATAATTTTGACATTAAATCTTCCAACAGCATTTCTATTGAAATTAATTATATAAGTGAATTTGAAGAATCAAGCATAAATTTAATAATTATGCATAAAGCATTTGAAGCATAAATTATTGAAAATAATTTGGATGGGTAAAGAATATGAAATCGAATCAGTTTTTGATGACAGACCAAGCATTTTTTCAAGAACATCCCTCTTCAACGTCGCCGTGCTACCAGGAGGGGCTGGTTGGTCCGTGAAGGTTTCACTTCATTCATTATAGTCTTTTCCTTCTTTCCATTCTTCCACAAATCATTACCAGGTAAATCATATCTGTGGTTCCTAAAACAGCGCATACCTTGGCAACACGCAACAAACTAAACATTTCGCACCAACTTAAAACAAAACTGGATTACAACCGATGAACACTGCAATCGAAAGCTGTTTTAACTTTAAAATGCTTACGCTTTAAACAATTTTCCATTTAAAATAACACGTCAGCATTGTTGCTTTTAAAGTAACACTAATAATGTTAAATTATTTAAAAGTAGAAGTTATTTTTCAATTCCAATTTTACATTTAAAATGAAATGAACTCTAAATTGTGTACAACAAATAATTTTTAAATATTATTCAAATATTTTTCTGATCCATATTTCTTCCGATGGCAGAATAATGTTT